>JAKZAN010000141.1:0-79356 GCA_023053545.1 Lepidurus packardi
GACTACTACGAGTTCGTCGAAATCATCGTCGGACTTGCCAGGGTGCTAGGAAGCATGTTTAACTCCTCTGACTTCGTGGAGGATATGGATCGAATGAGCCTACGCTTCACCATCATGAATGCGTTCCACATGGGGGAGCAACTTGATATGGTACCCGGCACCGAACAACAGCGCAAAAACCTGCTGGAATACCGAAATAGGCTGTATGTTTACGCGTCACGTATCCACAGTTTCCTGGATGGGTCTGCGGATCACGGGTCAGAAACCTATATTAACATCGACTGCAACAGACTACCTTTGACAGCGAACATCCACGAGCTGTAGCTGTGCAGAGAAAGTGAAGTAATGTTCAACGAGCTTAACTCCAATCCTATCCAAACTCTTCTCATCACCACCGGTCCCGAAATAACTCAGGAGCAACTGAAGAAACTTGCCAGCCCCGGAAATTTGCCCAGAATCTTCAAAACTAACTTTTTACTTGAGTAGCTACAAGAAACCTTCACTCTCGACCTCTACAAGAATCGTCCCATTGACTCAGACTTGAGATACGTATTGTTTGAGCAGAACTCAAGCGGTTTGCTGGCTTGGGTCGACATGGGCAAGGATAATTTTTTGCGGCTCCCGCTGCCCTTCGAGTGTCGGCCTTGGACGAGCCAAGTGCAGGTTTCGGCGTTGCGCGGGAAGTCATGCGGGTCTGGAGTTGGCCTGACCTTCGGATACATATCTTTCAGAGGGATAGTTGTATGATGACTAGTATGTATTCTAATCCCACGGTGTCTATTATTAAGTGACCTATTCGGACAAATTAAGCTCATCATTCGGATTTGGGGTTGTCCGCTATGTTCATGGTTGTATTCATCTCTATAATGCTTGGCTTTCTGACACTCCGCGTCTCGCCAGCTTCCGACATCGAATCGCTGCTGGCTTATGGCAGGAGCAGCGTGTCAATATAGTCGTTGATCTCCTTGTCCAAGGCCTTTTGGTTGAATTCGCCGAGAAACTCTTTGTAGGCTTGTCCGTAGGTTTTTTCGATGATATCGCCGTCTTCTTCTTTGATAAGAGCATCGAGTTTAGTGTCTTCAGCGAGCATGCTTCGATCAGCAAGTCTGCGCTACTTGGCCTTCTGGTAGCGGTCGTTGATGACTCGCCAGTAGATGATCTGGCAGGCGAGAGACCCCAAAGTGGAGGCCACGGCGACATATATGTTGGTGCTGGACTCCGCGTTGAGGCAGTAGATTATGCACTCGTAGATACAGAAGATGTTGATGTAGATGTTGAGGAATTTGATTTCCAGATCGACACCCAGGAATCTTCGCTGGGTGTAGTGGAAGTAGATGTTGCGCTTCTCTAAAAAGTATAAGATGAACATTGCCACCGCGATCAGGATCGTAATATACGGCAGTTCTAGCGAATAGAACAAGCTCAGAGACCAGATCTTGAACATGATGATCAATTTGAGCTCTAGAGGGTATTCCCGGTACTACACACGCTCGTGCAGGTAACGCTGTGGGAACTTGAAACCTTCTCGCTGGTCGCTCAAAGCCGCAGTCTTCTTGGACTTCCACACTCTGTACACGAAGTCGATGAAAGACATGATGAGCTGAACCACGATGAATGTCCTGGCTTGCTCTGAAATTGTGTAGAGCTTGATGGATATATTGATGTCGTTGGGGATGACGAAGAAAAGGGTGGGGATGAGTTGGTAGAAGATAAGATGGAACATGACAGTGGTGATGAGCACGAACTGGGATTGCTCTAGATAAGTCTTGGGACTCCTTTTTTCGGCAAGGACTTCCATATATTGACGGAATCCGATGGACATGAAGAGCAACGCGAACGAAATAATGACCGGTAGTAACTTCTCTATCAAATTGAGGTGTGCTATGCTAACTGCAGCATCCGCCTGGGCAGCCAAAGAATACTTCATCGGGAAGTAGAACAGAGCATAGCAGACCAGGATCAGCACAGCACAGACTAAGAAGGTTTGGATTTTGGCCATCATCTTAGATGTGTGGTTCTAGCCCAGGTTGACCCAGCGTGTCTCCTGCAGCTCTGGCATTTTCGATGCGAAAACTGGCACCCCTACATAATCCGAAAACATTGCTTTAAAGCCGTATAGCCACTGATATCCTTCGTGGAGACTCATATTGTCGTACACCTTTTGTGCTTCTTATCTAGTTGCGAACACAACAATGGCCTTTTAATTCTTGAGTTTGCCGACCTCTCGCATTCTATGGTATTCTCCATTGAGAGTAATCAGCCTGTCGTTGAGCCTCTCCTCAAGCTTGGGGTCGATACTCTCCACGTAGAGAGCCTTGAGTGCGAAGTAAGACTTGATCCTCTGCTTGAAGACTTCAGCAAATCGCTTAATTTCCTTGACGAAAACAATTTATTTGATCTTTGGTTTAAAGTTTGGTTTGTTCAGAAATGCTTTCAGAGAAGTCTATGTGGTGCCCCAGGGCAGATTTTCTATAAGTAGACTCATCTATCTTTGGCGAGAACGACTTTTGCTCTTACAACGATTGTTGATGTAGACCAAGTAGAAGATACTCAGGTTGTTCGCGATCAGCAGGATATAGAAAACTGCAGCCTGCAGAGACTCCAGCGTCAGGGCCATATCTTGTTTGCCGTTGGCGCGCAGGATATCCTTCATCTACGAGAAGGCTATATACCTGAGAGCACCAATCTGCACACATCTATCTTTGTCCTGACGGTTCAAATGCTCGCAAACATAGAATGTTGTGTAGAGCGGATAGATTCCGTTTACCAGCACTATGAGAATAGCGACAGCAGTATAGAAACGTAGGAGCCCAAAGTAGGCAGGAATCCCTGCACCCCATTCCTTGAAATCCTCATATACGTTCCTGTTAAACCAGCTGGTGATCCTCTATTTGGTCTGGAATCCACAGCATGGACAGGCCACGCCATTAGGATTGGGTGGGCCGGGTTCGGAACATCGAGAATGAAGCTCGGCAAGGGCAATGTCGGGGGGCCACTCATACTCCCTATATGTGAACCTTTTGACGTAGTTTTTGTAGGAAAAATCCATTAGAGAAGTCTATAGTGACACTGGTGAATCTTACAAATACGATCCTAATTAAATAGCAAAGTGGGACTTTAAAAATTGAATCGCATATTCAGAGCTAAGTCTGCTAGGTTACATCGGGAATTCATCAGAAAACATCTACTTACATGCTGTACAAAGTTAGAACAATCACTCTACCTGCATTCTGCCGGTCTGCACTTCCTCGCTGAACAAGTAGTCTTTCTGGTGCTCTCGCAAGTACTCTGTAGACCTCTTCAGGTCCATAAACATCGAATAGACTCTGCGCACGTCCTGCACTTCGACTTCCTGGGCCTTTCTTTTGGTTGCTACCAAGGAGCTGGTGGTGATCAGCTGGATAGCGTAACGGAGGGTGGTCTATTCACCAATTTTGGTAATGAACTCTTTGGCGTCATCAGACATCTCGACATCCTCCTCCTCGCATCGTGTTTCGATGATTTGTCTGATTTCTTTAGCGGTGTAGTTCTCGGTCTTAATGATCAGGAGACGATCCAGCAGATCCAGCGGCATACCATGAGGTCTGAGTGATAAGGTTAGTTGTGATGAATGCGTACCCAGTGTAATTCGTCCCACGGATGTTCGTGATGCCTCGGTTTGTGGCCAGAATCACGATGGGTGCGGCCTCGCTTTCTAATGCCCTGTTCAAAAAGGAAAAGCACTCCATATCCAGCATGTGCACCTCGTCGATGAACAGCACTCCGGGTACGATTTCGGCTTTGCCTTCTTCACGCCATTCGGCGACCTTCTGATCAATCTGGTCTCTAACCTCAGGAGAAATATTTCCAGTATCTCCCGAGAACAGTGCTAAGAAGCCCTGAGACCTGGAGTTAATGACATCGATTTCGTGAAGAGTGACAGTGTGGACAACTTCCTTGCGCTTTTCGATCTCGCCCTCTGGGCATTGTACAAACCTTGTCTGAGGTCCCATGGCGTCGAAGTCAGAGGCACGTGCGAAGCTTCTTCCTGATTTGGATATTTTCCCTGAGGCTTTATCGATAGTAATGACATCGCCTGCTACGATTTTCTCCTTCTGGATAGCGTCAATCATCTTCTGGCCCAAGTCATAGACGGTCTCCATCTCAGTGGTCTTGAGGGTTATTTTACCAGTTTTGGCTCCAGAGGCTACATTGCACTTTCAAAAATGCGTGAATTTGGATGTTATTACTTGAAGACTTTTCGATCTCGATTTCAACAACTTCGCCCTCCACAATCTCGCTCTCCTCCTTGATCCTCACTCCGATCGACCTGCGGAAGGCCTGGGTCAAAGCTTCGGTCTTGGTCAGCTCCAGAGAAAAGATTTCAGAGCCAGCCAGCATGGTAAAAGGAACATCTTCTCCAAGACTCTTGGCCATACCCATAGCGATGGCGGTCTTGCCTGTGCCAGGTTGTCCTGCGATGAGTACGCCTCGACCTGCGATCTTTCCTTCTTTGATCATGTTGAGGATAATGCCTGCAGCTTTTCTAGCTTCGATCTAAAAAGGTCCAAACAATAGAAAGAGGGCAAGTTTTGGTTTGGGAGAGTACCTGTCCGACCATACCCATAGCCTTCTGCCTGGGATCCAGGGACTCATTGAGACCGAGGCCTCGGATGTGGGAGTGGGCTCCGACTCTTTCGATACGAGTGACGTCTCTGACTTCAGCGACTCTGGGGGCGTTGACTTGCATGTTCTTTGGAATCTGATCTTTATTTTTGGGTTGTGATACTTTTTAAAAATAATTGAATGATCCACTAAAAACACCCTCTGACTCTCCTTTATCTCCTCATTCTAGATCTTTCAATTGTTCAAACCACAGGATATTTTATAGTAGATATAAAAACTGTACTTATTCGGTTGGGTCTGTTTCGCAGAAATAGGTGTCATCATCCCATGCTTTCAAAATAAAAACCCTAATCATGCCTCCACCAAATCCAACATAGGTCTGTCGATCAGGGGATAGCTGTTGCACTGAGCGATAGCGCACATATTCGTGTCTCTCTCGATCTTGAAGAATCCCTGATCTCCCCAGCCGGTTCCCCAAGAGTTCTTAATTCTCCAGTACTTCTTTCCGTTCTCGATGCCGTAGCCCACAGCCAACACAGCGTGGTTCACATCCTGAGTAGAGGTACCGCAGTTGGAAGCACTGTACACACCGCTCTTGTAGTCTTTGAAACCAGTAATCACCTGATAGGACACGGCGACGGGGCCAGCACTGTAGAGTCTCTCAGCCATTTCGTTCTCATCGCCCTGAGTGATGTTGTAGGATCCGTGTCTGACGTATCCAACAGCAAGGCTTCTTCTGAAGACACACTGGCCGTCCTTGGCAGTGTAGGGATAAGTCGCGTTAGTTTCGATACCGCCAGCATACATGATGTACTCGAAAGCGTGAGAAGGGAGACCTCCCATGCAGCCGTGGTTGTCAAAGTCACCAGCACAGTCCACAAGTTGTTGTTCAGCGAAGGTCATGTTCTTGCCTTTTCCGAGGATGTTCCAGTGGGCTTCGAGAGCACCGACAGTGGAGAAGGTCCAGCAAGATCCACAGCTGCCTTGGTTCTTGACGGGAGTGACAACACCGTAGCTGGTCCAGTCATAGCTGTCAGGAATTCTAAGGTTCTTGAAGTGGGGAGCGACCTTAAGGTTGTGGGTGGCCGAGCAGTTCTGGGGAGCACTGAGTCTGATTCTCTTAAACTCTTCCTCAGTGATGTCGGTGAATTCACCGATACCCTTGGTCCATGAGTGACCAGCAAGGTTGTGGGCTTGGATGTTTTCGAGAGTCTGTCTGAAGATCTTGAATCTGGCCTCAGACTTCTCAGCATGGACGCTCTTGTAGGCAGCATAGACTTCGCGGGCAATATGCTCAGTGAGCTTGACCTTGCCGTCGATGATGTGGCTGTACTTCTGGTTGAGCAATTGGTTATTTGCGCAGACGAGGACGATGAGTGCGAGAGTGAAGATGGCGAGCTTCATAGTGAAAAAGGATGTTAATAATTGATTAGATATGAAGAAATTGACTGAAGCATTTTAATTGGGCTGGGGAAGTGAGCAAAAATCATACTAGCTGAGTTAAGAATCATGGGCTGAGCACAATAGACATGGACACCCTATAATCTATCCAAAGCTCAAACCATCATCGGAAATTTAGCCTATTAATCTCAAATAAGAGTTACATCTTGCTGCTCAGTACATCTACCGATGCTATACTGAACACCTCTTTCTTGATCAGCTGTAGATCTCGTGCTTGCCCATCTGCTAAGTAAAAGAAGCACACTCCCAGCACAAACACTATCGGTACGATCACCTCAACCATCAGGTCTCTGATCTGCCCCGAGTTTTTGCTCAACTCCGTCATAGCATAACTGTAGGCGAAGCTTCCTGGGGAAAACAGAATAGTCCTCATGTATTCTTCGGAAACAATGATGAGCTCGTAGACTTCATCCTTCATGTGGTCGGTTATATTCTACTCGATGTCTCTGTAGAGAGTGACAGCTTTTGTGGTGAAAGAAATCACTGCCGATGTATAGCCTTTCTACAGAGCTCCGGACAGGAAGATGTGGCAGAGCGGAGACCCATCGTTGCAGAGGTTACCGAATAAGAAGTTGTTCACGAGATTCCACGGGATGTCCGATTTTGCCAAGTAGGATTCCAAATCTCGATGGTAGATTTTGGATTCGCCGATTTCCAGGTATTCCTTGGAGGGGATATTGAGGAAGGTCTGCTGCTCAGATTTCATGACAAGCGCAGTCACAACGCTCTGGACAGCCGATTCGCTATTTCTGATGGTGGAGGCCTTATCGCAGATATTGATGTACAGATCCAGGATATCAATGTTCTTCTCACTCAATCCAACGAGTCCCTGTACAAATACGAGTAACGGCACCGCGCACAGTATTGTAAACAGCAAGACACTCCATTCGGACTTGAGCCAAGATGTGGTTGTTAATTATTTGCGCTGGGCTTTACTTTTTGAACTCTTTAAATTGGATTCAGATTTGGATTATAACTGTGGGGCAGGAGTGTTTTCAAGATTTAGGAGGGTATCATTCACCACAAACTTGAAGGTCTCACTGTATGCATCGATCGAGATATCCGATACGCTATAAATCTGGATATCCCTCAGGACTTGTTCTGCGCTCTGTAGTTGTGCTAACTCCGTGGCCAGTTGGCTATCCTTATACAAGGTAACTAGTCGGATGAACTTATTCTTGCATTCCGATATAGCACGAATAGCAGATATCATAGCTGCAGCAATCAGGGTGGACAGGGCGATATTGACCCACAGAAAGTAGACTAGGCTATTTCTTGTGTTCGAGATGTACAGGGTATCTTCTCTAAAGAGAGGATGGAATATTTTGGAGTCGATTTCTACAGCCAGTTAGTTGGTCAGGTACTGTACGAACTTGAAGATATCCGGCCATCGCTTTTCGAAATCTTTCATAGAAAGGTTGACAGTCTCATGATAGAAAGACTTCATCACGGCAAGGATCGACAGAAAAGAGAGATGCACACTACCAGTGTCAGTCAGGTAGTAGATTTTAGAAGTCTGCAGTATCATTGCATGGCTGGGCGGAAGCGAGGCAGACAGCTTGTTCATCATCTCCTAATAGTGGTCGAGTTTGGCCAAAAAGGATTCTTGTCTCGAGACCAGGTATGACTGGAGGCTGGGAATTCCGTAGGCAGACCCTCTATCATCTGGGAAAATACCTTAGTTGATGGCGTGGTAGATATGGAACCTCTTTCCCATCTCGAAGTTGCGGTATTTGATGCCTAGCTCTAGGTAGTTCTTGAATTCTACGAGCGTAGTAGATTCAATCGAAATATTGGCCGTGAGTCCAAACAGCACACATACTATTACAAAGAAGCCTGCTACGAAAAAGGCAGCATTGATCGCAAAAGCCTGCACGCTAATGTCTTTCTTGCTAATGTTATGCAACACCTGTTCTATCTCTATCTTTTTCTTATCTGCTCTGTTGTATTTTTTTTCTGTCCTTTTGTCCTGGAGACTCATAACCCCATCCTGACTATATTCCTTATGTTCCATGCTAAACAAGAGCTTGCAGAACCCGATAAAGTAGGTGGGGCCTCGCATGTAGTCGAACATAGTTTTGATCCGATATCCCCCGACATAGCAAAAACGAATTTCTTTTTTAAGGTTCTACAAAGATTCATTCGTGTCCATGTAATGCTTTATATTGCTAAAAAGGTTGTCTCCAATCAGCTTGCTCACTTCGGGAGTTAGGGATTCTATCTATCCTGTTCTATTGTATATGATGTGGAGCCTATCGTGCTGGAGAAGTTTTATACGTCCGCCGAAGACTAATCCTTCGTTATAAGGGTATAGTTTAATGATGATCTCGACAGGCTCAGCCATGCCTTCCCTGATAGCGTAGAGTTTTTGTTTTTTGCCGACGAAGGTTGAGGATCCTCGTTCGATATACTGTAGGATCAGGTTTTTGTGGATGGCAGCGACGCACTTCGGAATGATCTTTTAGATTTGCTCTGTTTTGTTTTTGATTTTCTCAGGACTCAGCTTAAAGAAACTCTTCATCTCGGTATTGGCTTAGAGGATGGTGCCGATGGTTTCTTTGTCTGCAGAAACTAGAGCTATCAAGTACCTCTCGGTGTCGAGGTTGGGCGAGAGACTGTGCCTGTTGAGGAGCTGGCTGATGTAGAACCCGAGTTCGGAGTAGATGGTGTACTTACGAGCACAGTACACCGATAAATAGATGTAGTAGACAGCCAGGAACTCTCGGTACTCGAATTTATTGGGATACTTCTTTATAAAATCCTGCACTGCCCCTTTCCGATAAGATTTTTCCTTCATGCACTCCAAAATGCTATAGCTGTAGAGATCTAGGTCCAGTAGCTTCTTTATGAAGGAGGAGCTGGCTTAGCTGACCGAGAATACCCCTAATATGAACTTCTGGATCAGGTTTTAATGTTCGACAATGTCGCTCAGGTCCATCTATTCCGCTTTCACGTTCTTTTTCTCTTTTTCAGCCTTGTAGGACTCTGCGATTATCACTTTTTGGACGAGTCCAACCTTAATTTGGTCAAACATATTTTCCCTTTGGATTTTGGCCATGTACTTCAAGGCCTTGATGAATTCTCTGTCCTTGAGGTACCAATAGCTCAGAAACAGATTCAGGGCATTGGATCTGCGCTTGAGAGAGATCCTTCTGATATAGTTATCGAAAGCCAGGGTGGTTTCAGACCCACCAGAAGACTCAGTACTGAATGAAAAGAGCTTCAGATTTTCTTCGGAACCCAGTGCCTTGAAGAAAACTTGTTCTACCTTTCGATAGAATTCAAATTACACGAACTAGTTTTTGGGTTGCTGACTTTTTTTGAAGATGCTGAGTAGAATGATAATGCTCGAGTCGCCCTATGGGTTCTGGTAGCTATGCAGCAGCTGATGGTATTTGATCTAGAACATCAGCTTAAAGAAGTCCAGTTTCAGCAATGCTGCGAAGGTCACTATACTAATCTCCAAGGCAAAGTAGGTCTTCTACAGGCCCAGCAGTCTCACCAGGAACACCACCGAACACTCCACTATTACCAAAGTACTACCGCAAAACAGCAGATATTCCAGATCTTGGCTTATAAATTCGAACATTTTCAGGGCGCCAGCCACGGTAATTATGGTACCTAATACTGTCCATCCCAGCACAAAATAGTCATCCAATCCTACAGCTATTAGAATGCACTGTCCCGCATAAGTCACTATTCGACATAGATCGTGTTTGTTGCTGACCTTTGCATTGAGGTGCATGTAGCTTTAGCCTAATAGAACGCATCGGCACAACCAGGCTGCAATACCGATCGCAAAGCAGAGTACCAGCAATACCCTTTCAAAGGTGGAATCATGAATGCCATCTCGGAGCATGAAAGCTGACAGTGTGATGCTCACAGCACACAGCTGGGGTGAAAATTGAATCACTCCAGAAGATAGTTACGAGCTATACAGTGATGTTACTTCGATGATGAAGCTAGAAAGGAGCAGGAAGGTTATTATGGAAAGAATGATGGTTGCCAGTTGAGGGTTGTAATCGAGGACCAGCAAGAGATTGGATGTCTTAACTACAGCAACCAGGAACCACGAGGACTGAGAAGTAATGGCCTGAGGAAGCAAGAAGTAAAGAACGTTGGATAGGATTTGGAGAGTCTGGAGGATCTGGAGGGTAATGCAGAAGGCAATGCTGTCTGTAAGGGGTTAAAGAGGAGGAAAGCTACACTCGGCGTTTGTGGTATATAATTTTACGTTTCTGGAAGGAATGAATGATTTTGGGGAGACGTTGCATGGAGTCTACTGAGAGACTGATTTCTGGGAAAGGGAATTAAGAAAATCATTTCGGTATTGTTCGAATATTATGGGATGTAATCACAAACAAATCATTTAATAAAGAGAACAGTCGTAGATAGTCTCGTGCACCATGCACCCTCCACCCATCGTTGCTCATTCCTACGCTTATTCATATTGCTCTGCGAACTTGTTGAAGATCTGTTCCACCGTGGCTTGCTTGATAGAGTACTGCTGGATGGATAGAATCTTGTTGTTTTCCTGGAAAGCCCCGAAGATCTTCCCGATCGGAGTTTGCGACTTCAGCTTATATCGGAAGAACGCCTGGAAATGCTCAATGATCTCCACCTGCCCTAGGTTCTTGGTAAGGAAGTTGTTCAAGGACGCTCCTCGCTCTTCTACCAATATGAACTCGGCTAGAGTCTGCACGCTCATCGTACTCGAAGGGTTCTTCAGCTGCGTGATGAGATACTTTCCTGATCCGGAGTCAGACACCAGGCCCCTTAACGAGGTATCTGATGTGAGCCGCTCGACCATCTGCTGGAGGGTATTTTTATCGACGATGGTTTCTACAGTTTGGAATAAAAATTATTTGGAGGGTAGTACCTGGAGTCAGATTAGACCTTGCGAGTTTTGCGGCGATATCTTCTTTCGTTGGCAACAAGATCTTCACTTCGATTTCATATCCCTCGCCATACTTGGATTTGATATGTTGAGGAGTGCCGATGCAGCGGAAATTGCCCCTCACCATGATTCCCAGCCGTGTCGACAATGCTTCGGCTTCCTCCATCGAGTGCGTCGTCAGGATCACTGTCGACTGTTTCTTCTAAGTCGATATCGAAGAAATCACTTTCCACATAAAACGACGAGCCTCGGGATCCATACCAGTTGAGGGCTCGTCCAGGAATACGATTGTGGGATCTCCGATCAGGGCGCAAGCCACCGATAACTTCCTTTTGTTACCACCTGAAAGAGTACCTGACAATACGTTCCTGTACTTAGCAAGGTTCAGCTCGTGGATCTTAATCTAAATGAGGACTTCCCGTAGATGCTGGGGTAGACCCTTCATGTCGTAGTAAAGCTCAAGCTGTTCTCGGACTGTCAGGTTTTCTAACAATGCATCGAATTGCGGACAGTAACCCAGGCTCTTTCTGACCTTTGAGAGATTCTCACTGATTTTCATGCCATTGAAGTATGCATCTCCTGAGGTCGACGTAACTTAGCCTGCGAGCATCTTGAAAGTGGTGGTCTTGCCTGCTCCATTAACTCCGAGCAATCCGAAAACATCGCCCTTTGCAACAGTGAAGCTGAGATTGTTGACTGCGACTTTATGCTTCTGAGCATCGAGCAAATAGACTTTCCTGAGTTATTTTGTGACAATGGTGTAGTCGGAAGGTTAAGCATTTTTGGCGATTTCCATTTCGGCCATGACGTCAGCATCCACTTCAGCAGACTTCGCAGCTATCACAGATTATCTACTGAAGAATCGCATAAAATTCTCAGAGTTGCCCAGAGATTCGATCATGAAAACGATTGCAAAGTACACAATAGTTTAGACCACCAGGTAGACGATGGGAGCCAAAGAGATTTCGCTGTTGAACACACCATAAGCATTACTCGTGCTCCCCTTTTCCGAAACTGATAGCAAAGTTATGCTACTCACATTAATCAGTCCTTCTCCGAAGCAGTACGCAGGAACGATACGCAGAACCCACGCTATTCCTCGGGCTACAACGCTTGAGTCAGCACCGATGAATCGTAATACAAGGATGATTACTGGGGCTAAGCCTCCTAGAACGAAGTTCCAGAAATACCACCCTGCTTGTGAATTACCATAGTCATTGAACAGGTATGAAGCGATGTAGCTGAAGGGAATATTAGCAAGACCTAAGAGCACAAAGAGAAGCCAAGTGGCAGTGTATGCGTCTCCGTCAGCAAGAGATGAGATGCCAAAAGCCTTGCACATGCCAGCAGCAAAGGCAGCCACAATGATATAGAAAAGCATGTCGAAGAAATAGTTAGCACACCAGTAAGAAGCTACATTCATGCCTGACACAATCTGTTGGTGTTTGCATCTATCTTCCCTTTCCTTGACAATGAAGGAGATAATTGAGGCAAACTTAAAGGCTAGTGCGATGGCAAAGATAAAGGATCCCAGGAATCCTGAAATCGTGTTATTGATCTGCGCATTTTGGTAGGTACGGGGCAAGGGAGAGTTCAAGAGGGTAATCGTAACACTTTTGCTGAATGCAGAGTTGATGAGGGATTGGACAGCCATGGTGGGAAGCAGTAATGGAGTCACGACTGACTTGGTATTCACGAGGGTGTACAATTTATAGTCTGTAGCATTGGCTCCATCTTTCAGATAGAATCCTCCCTTCAGCAATTTTGACTTTCTAGGGTATACAGCGTTGGCATCGAAATCTTGGACACCTGAAGAACTATATTAGGTCGCGGTTATCTTGCCCGAGAAATCACTATTGAGTTTGGACACGAAACTGGACACAAGAGTATCATCCCCAGAGACAGGAATTGAGAGAGGAAGGCCTTCGGTTTTGAACAAATCAAAGCTGAGAGTCTGGATAGGAGAGTCGGTGATGAAGCTGACTCTCATTAGGAACATAGCCAGGAGGATGATGACAACAGGGAAGATGAATTCGAATGCCATGGTTTTGAGGTCTCGGGTGGCCACCAGGAACCTTTTGATGAGGGTTGCTTTGAAGTGTCTGAAGAAGCGGAATTAGTTTTCATCAACAGAGTACGCGGGAACCTATTTACCCAGTAGTTCCAGATGCGCAGAACTATCTTCGTTGTCGACTTCTTGTTCCTTTTCGTCGTGTCGAACTTCGGCAACCTTCAAGAACACTTCTTCCAGAGTGGTAATACTGACTCCATAACTCTGTACTCCCAACTTCTGTTTCTTACTGTCCAGCTCGTCGAACAGCTTTGGGAACTTCCCTACTTCTTCCATGGGAAGTTGGAGACCGATTTCGGCAGAGACATTGGTTGTGATTTTGGCCTTGGAGATATGGGATTGGATGAGATTGATGATGGGGTTGGGGTCCACCATGGTATCATTCTTGGCGATGGAGATGTTGTAACCCACTCCGAACTTATTCTTGAGGAAAATAGTGCTTCCTGCGCAAACTAGTTTCCCGTCACTCATGATGGCAATCCTGTCTCCGAGGAAATCAGCCTCATCCATGAAATGTGTGGTCAGGATGATGATTCTGTCGGACTTGTAGTCCTTCATCATTTCCCAAATGTAGCGACGCGCACTTGTATCCATCCCTGAAGTAGGCTCATCCAAGAAAATCAGTTTTGATCCACCGATGAAGGCCATTGCCACCGATAATCTTCTTTTCTGCCCTCCCGACAAATCCTTCGAGTAGTAGTCGGTTTTTTCCTCGAGGTTAACTGCCTTGATCAGTTTCAAGACTTCCTGATCGAGGAGATCCCCTTCGTAGCCTTTGAACGTACCGAACAGTTCAAGATGTTATTTCACAGTAAGATCCTCGTAAAGAGTATCATGCTGGGGACAAACGCCAAGAATCTTTCTAATTTCCTCCAGCTCAGTTCGGAGATCATATCCAAGAATGTCTACTCGACCGGAGGAAGGCTCTAAAAGTCCAGAAAGCATAGATATCGTGGTAGTTTTGCCTGCACCGTTGTGTCCGAGAAGGACGAAGATCTGGTCATTGTAGATGTTGAGATTGAGATCCTTCACAGCTCTCCTTCCGTTGTCGAACTATTTATTGAGGCCCTCGATCCTGATGACCTGATTATTGGTCTACATATCCTTGAGTCTTTGGTCTACAGATTCGATATTTTAAAGGCTGTTAGCTGGTGTTCCTGCTGCTACTTAGGAGTTTTCATTTCCATCTTTCTTTTTCCATAGCCACTCTAAGCAAAACAGAGGATGTCTTTTTGCACCCCACTCATTGGGGAATACCTGTTCCAGGTAGATAGTCAAGACTGTCCAGAAGACGGCATGCAGAATGAAGGAGACCCAGGCAATATAGATGGCATAGTTGTTGATATTCTGGTTAATATTGGAAAAGGTGATGCTGTTCTGGACGGACTGAGCATATAAGATGGAGGAAAACGCAGAAATGAAGGCAGAATGAGGACTAATCGAACCGTAAGTGGCCTGGGTTATGCTGGGTTGATCCGAGTTGCGAATAATAAAGCTTATCACGTACTGCAGCACGAAGAACAGAAGAGAAATCACCATTCCGATCTTAGCTCGAGTGAAGAAGATTTGGATGAAGAAGCTCTGGAGAACGAGTACGATGTCAAAGAGGAAGAAGGTGATGAAGATGACCCAGAAGTTGATGTAGTTGAAGGACCTGGATAAGATGGCAGAGCATATCAAGTGGACAGCAGTGTAGACCGACAGGTACCGGATGAACCAGGTCATGTAGTAGTTCACACCTCTCATCCCCATAATCTTCATGGTTTCCCTGATTTTCTTTTCTTTCTCGCTGAGCATTGTGGAAGTCTGTCGCAGATAGACGATGAGCAGAGGCAGGAGGCAGAGCATGTCCATGCTGTTTCCCAGGTAGCTGTAAATGGGGTCTGTGTAGTAGGCTTCTTGCTTCATAGGCGAAACTACTTGGTTTAATGTTTATGTGCCTGCGCCTGTGCCCTCTAGCTGCATAATAATGTTGAGCATGAGGTTGTTTATGGTCAGCATGCCTGATTTCGCAGGTAGAGCGACTGTACTGGCCCTGAAAGCTGTTTCCAGAGTTGGCAGCACATTCGTATAAGGCCCTTCACTGCGAGCATTATTGCTAATGTTGAATCGAAGCCTATATTTGTAGTCTGGGGACGTCGAAGAATCAATCGTGACGCCGAAACATATGCTGGGATAGTCACTATGAGTTCCATAGAGTTGGTTGCGGACGATGGCGTCGACTTAGGCATCCGAGTTGTACTGTGCCACTGACAAACCGTAGGCAGTAAATTTAGCGGCGAGGGCACTCACGATAGTATCTCCTGCCGGTACCAGAGCAATCTTACCCCCTTTATCCGCGAGATTTTTACAATTCCTAAGACCAGATAAAAAAAGGTTTCATAAGACTAGTTACTTGATGAGTGGGGAGTTGTAGGGGATACTCACACTGTATGGGCTGGCCGTATCCACTAGCTGTTGTTAAGGCTCATCTGTGATGACAGCGAGTCTGCGGATCATGATTACGAAAGCGACGAAGACGATGGGGATGAGGAACTCGAGGAGATTGCCGACCCAGCTCCTTTTGTAGAGTATCCAGTTTTTGATGAAGAGTGCCTTGAATTGGCCCATGATGTTGGTGTAAGGTTAGGTCTGGAGTGGTTTTGGAGGAAAGGAGTAGTGTTTGGGAAAAGAAGATGGAAAGGTAGAGTGTTATATTTCTAATGATTTAATAAGGAGTGGCAAGAAACTGGAACTGTTGTTGCCTTTATAATAGAGATATCGTTGTATTTCCTAATGTATTGGCAGATCAGAATTCGGAAAATGCATCGAACAGTCCACGGACGATGAAATCCTCATCTACCTTTCTGATGGATTTTAACTGCACTTTATGTGAACCTTCTTTATACGCTTTACATACTCTTATACTCATTTTCAGAAATTTATCTCCAAATCTATCTGTTTTTCTCACTGAGCCGATCAGAAATTTACCTCCCCTATCATCGATTATGCAGCTTCCTATCGATTTATACGAGTTTCCTCCCTATCTCTCAACACTCCTTTATCATTTTACCTATCTTTCATTTTTCCTCCCTCATTCCTTTAAGAACCTGAGTCAAGAAGTGTCTAGGATCCCGTCTTCAACTTACTCCTCTCCGAGTAAGTCTCTGCATATTACGTTACATTTAATTTCATTACTGCCCAGCTGCAGGGCTCTCATAAATTAATTCTCGATTGAGTCCAAGAGAGCCAGCAACCACAGGAGACATCTCGTTGGATTCGTCGCCAAAGCTTCACGATTATTTATGATAGAGTGTGGCTGGAGGCTGGCAGGACGGTTGAACATACTTGATTCCGTTTAAACTTATATTCTTATCGTACTCCCACTTCAATCTATCTGCCATTTTTAAGTCTCGCGCCTGCTTACCCATGGGACCTTCCAATTCCATTCCTCTCGCACCTGTTAACGACTACCTAATCATCAAGTCCCTCCCGCAACAAGGGATGACCTTCCTGGAAGAGAAGTCCACTGGCCAATAACTCCTCCTGAAGGAATTCACAACCAACTCCGAATAATAACTACGTCGTCTAGAACAACTACTCAGGAATCGCAGACTCTGTACCCCACACTTGAACCTGCTCAACATCGTGGACCTGCACAGCAGAGTGCAGCATAACTACTGTACCAATATCTACAAACTCTACATGGTCATCGAGTATCCTTTTCGCACCCTCTCTGAGGAGATAGAATAGCGCAAACTGAACCATGAATTATTTCTCGAAACAGAACTGTGGTCGATCATCTTCAGCTGTGCCCAGGCTCTCAATCACCTGGCTGTCCAACACCGCAAGCACGAGGCTCTTACTTCCTCTCGCATCTACATCGAAAAAGGAGGAATCGTTAAACTGGTCGATCCTGCAGTTCTGGCCCACGCCTCGAACTGTGTTTCGAATGGTTTACGCGTGATGGGACATCATGTCTACCTTTCTCCTTAACAAATCTACTCTATTGAGAGCCAGCACCAGGCATATGATTCGGGAGTCTCAGACGTCTTCACATTAGGAATGATCATTCTCGAAACTATGTTGCTAGCGTGGATGGACAACCTGTACGTTTCAGGCCGTCTGCACCTGTCTCGACTCAAACAGAAGATCAACAGTATAGATGAGTTCAAGTTTACCGATAAGTTTCGGCAAACTATTGCCCGCATGCTTGAATTAGCACCTGCTGACAGAATAACCTGGCCTTAGCTAATCTAAACCATTGATGGACTCAGTCTCGATGATGCCAAAGACGAGAAAACCAGCCAACCCTCACATCAAGCTCGTCGATTAGACGAAAGGGACACTCTCACCGATAAGAAACTCGCCGCTATCCGCAACAGCCAATCTATACCTATCACTCCAGGGAAAAGAGCAAACCGAACTAAACCATCTAGAAATCCTCTAGTTGAGAGTGCTAAAAAAGGTAGTTGCGCTGGGACCTCGGGGCTTGGGGGTACCACTCGACTGGACGACACCTTTAGGCCTACCTCAGCTCTTCTGGCTCAAAGCTTTACTCCTTGCTTGACGAACTATAGTTCTTACACTCTCCCATCAAATAACCCTCCTCAGCTCAGCTCGATATTTTCTCGACATGGCTAGTCGAAATCTCTGCAAAACCCCGTTCCAAACTCCCCTCCGTTTTCTAGTTTCAGAGCCCCAACCAGTTCTATAAATTCTGGACTTATCTAGCCTCATTTTCCCGTATCTCTCCTCGACAGACAAACAAACTACTTGTGGAAACCTGTTCTGGCATCGACAAATCAATCTACACATGCTAACAATCAGAATACAATACCAAGTTACCTTCAGTTCTCTAACCACACGATACCGACTACGATACCCGAGTCCCAAAAGCCTAAAACTATTTTTTAGCATATTCCAGGGAAGCGATCCGAAACTTAAATTTTGACCAAGGAGTCTGTGTTATCCCCGCACATAACCAACATACCCTTCACCCCTAATGCTATGAAGCTGAACCCTCCAAGTTAGGTCATGATAGTGACACATGGTAAGTCATAAAATACTTCACCGTAGCCTTCGGAACAGAATTCGGGCAGCACCTTCAACGATTGCGAGGACACACATTTCCAGCCGAACTCCACGATATACTAGGAAGAATAGCATGAATAGCAGTCGGTACAGAAAATATCGTCAACCAAAGAATCCAAGATGGACAACCCTGCATATTGCACTGAGTAGTATGAATTGGGCAGCAAGTACGAAGGATATAAGGTCGGCAACATGCGGCATGGCCATGGTCGATTCTACTACCAAGATGGTGGCTATTATGAAGGCGAATGGAAGTTCAATCAAATGGATGGTTTCGCCAAACTCTACTATTAGAGTGGCGAAATTGCCTATGAAGGGTTTTGGAAACAAGATATGTTCCACGGGAAAGGCAAGGTATTCAACGACCTCCCGACAATCTTGGATAAGCCCTTCAACTATCGGAATTTTAACGAGCTCAGAGAAGCCTGGTTGTATTATGATGGGGATTTCCTGAAGGACTGCCGGACAGGTGAAGGCACCATCAAGTTATCAAATGGAGAGATGTTTGAAGGGGAGTTCCAGAACGATATGGTGCATGGGAAAGGCAGATTCTATACATTAGAAGCCAGCATTGTGGAGGGGATCTGGGAGAACAACATTATGATAAAGGACACCTCGGAGATTGATACTTGAACTACACTGACCGAGTGCATTAAATAGTTTTTTCGTGAAGGTTTTGGGATGGATGGAGAAGGATAAAATGATTAACTCCTGTTGCTATCGAGGGGGGCTGGCCAATCAGTTGAATCAAACGAAGAAGTCGTGTTTGTTCTAAGGGTGGATGTTTGGTTGTGAGAGAGTTGAGGGGAGGGGGTTACGAATCCTTTGAAGATCTCTTCCTTGCCTTCGAACTCGAGGTTGTTGTAGATCAGATGGGCGTAGTGCCCGGTTTCCTCCATGATCTTCTTCTTCCACTCGGGGTAGTCCTCCACATTGTTGACCAGCTGCACGTATTTGCCCATGAGTTCTTTGGTGTCTTATTCGAATATCTAAAATGCTCAGTCGTGATTCAACAATCGCTGTCGTCTAGGTGTTGTACCCCAGTCGTCTCGGACTTTCTGCTGGATATGTTATTACCAGTGATGTTCCTCTGCAGATCCATGTACAGTGTCTTCATGTTCCAGGTGAAATCGGCGAGATCGTTCACAAAATCTTCAGTCTGCTTGAATCGGTCCAGTCTCTGGACTGCGTGGTTATATGCTTCTTGTTCGAACTCGTTATCGAAATCGGTAACGGGGTGTCTGCGGGCCAGGTTGGAGTAATAGACGCATTCCTGAGTAGTTCGAAGCGGATGTGGTCGGAAAGTGTGATACATGATATTTCATGGGGTCGACCCAGTCGAAGTGATTGGGGTGTTCCTCGAGGGGATGCTTGAGCATTTCGATTGCCATCTTGTCGGCATAGAAAGATATGGGGATGATTTTCTTTTTGAGGAAAGACCCGGCTCGGAGCATGAGTAGTGGAGGGAGATGAAAAATTAGACGAATTATAATTGTATGAGATAGACAAATTGTTGCGTCAATCCCTCGATAGCCCAAAGGTTTTATGCGGGTCTTTCCATATCCAGCATTAAGCCATGATCATAAATCTCACATCAAATATCTTATTCTCTTCAGAGGCACTTGCTCTCGCCGCTGCAGTGGTAGTAGCGGTTCAGCAGGAAGTTCATGTCCTTGTGAGCATTTAGGCACTCGAATTTGCATTCCTTGTGCTCACTTCCGCAGCACTTGGTCATCAAGCTGTTGCACTCCTTCTCGAACAAGCATTCAATGGCTTGGGCGTGGCACTTCTGGCTCGCACACTCCTGGTATTTCGTCACTGCGCTCAGGCAGTTGTTAGCAACACCGCACTTCACCAAATCAATAGCTGAGTGAGAGCTCTTGCCCTGGATGCAGAAGGTCCAACAGGTAGCGTTGGTTCCGCACTTCTGTTCGCAGGTCTGGAAAGCTGGCAAACAGTTAGGATCCTTTTGACAGGCATCCCACTGAGGTGCGCATTTGTCCTGGACGCATGAGGTGACATCACCGAGGTCCAAAGTAGGGCGGTCGACTTGTGCAGACAGGCCAACATAGGCGAGAAGGGTGAGAATCGCAATCTTCATGATGGAGTATTTTCTGGGTTAGCTCTAATAGAAGTCAATGAATATATTATAACTTTGAAAGTCTTAGTAGATTTTTTAGTGCCTGATTCAGGATATGAGCATTAGACATTTGACTCAAATGAAAGGTCACCATGCTCTCAAAGGTATCAATGCGGAGTGTTTAGAGCCAGACCCTATCTTCATGGACTATCTCCAATCATCAAAAAAGAATGCTCTTTTCGTCCTTGGAGCCAGCCTCTTAGCCATCCAGGGTTACATTTGGCTCATTTGCTAGGGCAGCATCACCATCCGTGTAGGTGTCTTTGGGACACTTAAAGACCTAACTGGAACTATTTAAAGGTTTTATTGGCTCATATTTTTTGTAGGAACAAGCAATATTGTCTGCTAGAACTGTAGTATGATAGCGAGGCATCGATGCCACTTCTCAAAACCTATCCGTATACGGGGTTACATCTGAGGCCTCAGAGTTATCTAACGAATCTTAAAAAGGAAGAAAAGGAATCAAGACAGTCGAATAAACCCCAAACAGCCATCTGCCCTACATAATAACCTCACTTGGCTCTAATAACTAAAACCTAAACTAATTCCTGAGTATGAAGTCCCTTGGTGCTGAAATTCCAACTGTCATTCGGAACAAACTCGACAAGTCTATCACTCTCTCTCTCAAATCGCCCCAATATTCCCTTATATGGCTTCACGGACTTGGAGACTCGTCCTAAGGATTCTTCGAGTACTTCATGCATCCGAAATCTCCCGTCTACTCCGGGGCTCGTATACGCCTGCTCCAGGCACCCTTACGCCCCGTCACAATTAACAACGGCTACCCGTCCAACAGCTGGTACGATATTAAGTCATTGTCTCGGCTCGCTGGCAAAGAAAAGGAAAACTACAACATGGACGAAATCAGAGGGAGCGAAGAAACGATACACCAACAGGTGGAAAGCGAAGTATAATTCTGGAAGAAAGAAAAACCCACATCCCCGATGTTCCCGTTTCACAGAGTGTATGTGGGAGGTTTCAGCCAGGGATGTGCTATGTCCCTTTACTACGCTATGCAGTCGTAAAAACCATTGGCAGGGGTTGTCGGGCTCAGCGGATATCTCTTTAAGTCAACAAAGCTTAACAACCTAGGCAAAATCAATGTGATGCTGAAGCACGGCGCGGCCGACTCAGTCATTCCGGAAGCTATGGCTCGCGAGTCGTATGGAGAGCTGTTGAAAGAGGGGAATCGTGCGGAGTATGAGTGCATTGCAGAGATGGAGCACACGGTGGACTTGGATGAACTGGTCGAGATGAGCAAGTGGCTGAAGAAGAGCCATTTCGAGCTGGAGAAGTTTTATACTGTCGATTCTAAATGAAAAACATGAAATGACCTCACCATGTCAATGCAAGGATATTGGGTATATAAACATATTTGAAGATTTACAGGAAATTCCGAAAATGTTTACTTAGTTCAATCTGCTATTAGACCTTCAATTATAAAAGTCTGACCGATCCCATGGCTGACCGCAAATCACTCCTCACCAGGATGGCGATGGACCACGACGGTCGTCAGAGCTTCGTCCGTGGCAGACTCGAGGTCATCGATGTCCTCAGGGTCCTCTTCCCCTACGGCTTCAAATCCTTCGGCACACAAATGGATCAGATCGATGACTTCCGAGAACAGTTCGTTGTTAAAAATGCATGGTAAAAACATCTCTGAGATCCTCCCTCTTTCTCATCATAGGCTTTCGGAGTCGCAGTATCATGAAATCGTAAATCTCTGTGGGTCTCTGCCTGGATCCACCTCAGTCCAAATACTCATTATAGTCATCACTCTCCTCACCAGATCACCTATAGGAGGCTTCCTATCCTTCCTGGCGTTCTGCTTGCCTGCCTCGTTTCTTCTATTTCTGTTGGCGATGTTCATGAAGTACTTCGTTACAGACGAGAATCTAATGCCTGTACAGGTGAGACTCCTATTCCTCGGATTTAAGGCAGCTTCAGCAGGCCTAATGGCATATAGACTAATCCAATCGGTGCGGGAATTC
Organism: Lepidurus packardi; assembly: GCA_023053545.1. Classification (NCBI taxonomy): domain Eukaryota; kingdom Metazoa; phylum Arthropoda; class Branchiopoda; order Notostraca; family Triopsidae; genus Lepidurus; species Lepidurus packardi. Next base: position 22,239 of record JAKZAN010000141.1, read on the forward strand.
AACTACAGCTTTTTCAAGATATCGATCGTGGTGGTGACCAGTATGTTTTACTTCTTCTTCCGAAGTACCAACTCCATCGAAGCATGTCTGGTGATCGGGGCTCTTTTCAGTCTCTACGTCAAGACCGAAACCAAAAAGAAAATGAGCATCAACACCCGCGCAATCATGCAGAGTATGGAGAAGCACAGCATCCTCTTCGGCAAACTATCCGTATACCTCCTATTCGGCATCTATCTGGGGCTCTGGCTCTTTTGTAAATTCAATGAGGATAGCGAATACACCTATTGCGGAGTCTTCTATTTCGCAGGCTGTCTCATCTTTGGGCAGTCCAGCATCATATTCCCCTTACTCTATGCGTACTTCATGGAAACCAATGTTATGAGTAGTGCCCAGTTTTGGATGGGTGTTCCTTTTGCATTCGCCCTGCCCGGGACTCCTGTTAACGTTTGTGTCTACTATGGGACCTTGGTTGACGGTTTCCGAGGAGCTTTTCTGGCTTGGACCTTCACCTACCTGCCTGCTTTCTTATCTGTGTACGGGATCCTTCCGACCTGGTACCAGTACAGAGATCGAGCAGGAGTGCAACGGCTGCTTATCGGACTGAGTTGTGTGTCTAACGGATTTATCCTGGCGTCGGTATTACTTTGATGTGAAACTGAATTATCTCTGAAATTTCTATGTTTAGGTAATGATGTTACTGGAGCACACGATCCACCGTGATTTAGGCATAGCAGTGGGTGTCTTCTTGATTACCCTTTTTTTCCACTCAGTCCTGAACATCTGGGCGCCTGTGATGGTGCTCGTGGGCGGTTTCTTAGCGAACACCCGCAGATGGGGCATGGTCTACTATCGCTACTTGCCGTAGCCCAACTTCTGATGCTGTTTATATCTAATACCAAACACATATATTTTCAAGATAAAAGTACAAAGTAGTCAGTCGTTTGCTAGGAAAAACTGTCAAAAAAGTAAATCAGAATTAGGATGTAGACGGTGAGAAATGATAAATGAATTGTGAGACGTAGAGGGGTTATGCTGGTTACAACTCGGCTGATAAACCATAGCCAAGGATGGGCGTTGCTCTTATATGATGGATTGAACTGAGTCTCCATTATACTATATACTTATCAACTGTCTGCTGTTGGATGCCTGACAGAGTCTACGTCAATCGTAGTTAATTAAAGGCACTCATACCCTGTTCATTAATATTAATTCTTCCCATATTTTATTGCTTCCTCCAAAACGTAAGCATCCTCCAAGATTTACTGTTAATGGAGACTTTAACTCAAATTGACCCCCGCCGCAACGCACTCATTTCGATCGTTGATCTGTACCAGAAAAGGACCAAGACTGATGAAGTCGATTTCCTAATCACTCAGTCCAATGTCCCAAAGCATTGGATCTGTGATACCGCTGTCACCAATCTCACTCGTGGAATCAAAGGCGACTAATAAGACATCAAGTTCAGAGAGGAAGTCTTCGGGAATAATCGCCGGGATCCTCCTATTCCTCCAGGCTTCTTCGAATTGTTCTGTGAGGCATTGAGCGACTTTGTACTGAGAATCCTGATCGTGGCGAGTTTTTTGTCGATAGCTATATAAGGTAAAAAGAGTCTTAGTATCTTAACACCATCATCATGTTTTTCTGTAGTCGGTACTGCCAAGCCTGATCACCGCTCTACTGCTTGGATAGAGGGTTTCGCAATCCTAGTCGCTGTGGTTATCTGTGCCACAGTCACGGCTGTTAATGACTACCAGAAAGAGCGAGAATTCATCAAGTTATATGAAGTTGCAGAAAGTCGCAAGCGCATGACAGTCATAAGAAATGGTGAGCCCAAAGAGATCAACACGCAGGACGTACAGGCCGGCGATCTCATGATGCTCGCTGAGGGCATGGAAGTACCAGCAGACGGTTATCTAGTAGAAGCATCCGAGGTCACCATGGATGAATCTGCTATGACCGGAGAGTCCGAATCCATCAAGAAGGATATATTCGAGTAATGTCTGAAGAAAAGAGATGAACTGAAAGATGCTGCCTTCGGAAAACACGATGTACCTTCTCCTGTCATCCTGAGCGGCACTCGTATCCTCACTGGAGAAGGAAAGATGGTTGTATTGGTAGTCGGAAAAGACTCTTGTTTAGGTAAGATTCAAGAACTGATTACTCAAAAAGAGGATGAAGAAACTCCCTTGCAGCAGAAGCTTGAGAAGCTCGCCAAGGATATCGGCAAGTTTGGCCTGGTGTCAGCTATAGTCATAGTGGTAGTCTTGTTTATTAGATTCGGTATTGAGAAGGGTGTCAACAAGAACTTTGACTCGTCCACAGATGTAGCCGAAATGCTGGGCTATATTATCCTGGGAATCACGGTTATCGTGGTGGCGATTCCAGAAGGCCTGCCATTAGCTGTCACCCTCTCACTGGCCTACTCCGTCAAGAAAATGTTAATCGATAACAACCTGGTGCGCAAGATGGAAGCTTGTTAGACTATGGGCGGTGCCAACACTATTTGCTCCGACAAGACAGGCACCCTCACCCTCAACAGGATGACTATCACAGCCTACTACAACTCTACCTATCATCATGTCAACCTAGCAAGCCCCACTGAAACCAGGAAATAGATGACTCAGGAGTTCGGGAAATTGTTTGATATCAACTGCTGTGCCAACTCCACCGCTATCTTACGTCCTGAAATTAAGGGAAGTTCCACAGAAACTGCTATGCTCCAGATGATATAGGGATGGGGACAGAAGTATGAGCCGATCCGAGAAGAATATCCTGTTATCAAGAGGTTCCCTTTCAGCTCCAAGCGAAAGAGAATGTCGACCATCGTCCAACTTGGACGAGAAAAGACTTTGCTCATTAAGGGCGCATCTGAAATTGTGCTAGAAGGATGCAAAACCTGGTACAATGATAGAACGGCACAGATTGAACCCCTTAGTCGCGAAATCATGGATGAAATTAACAGGAACATCTTAAAGATGGCAAATTCTTCCCTGCGTACTCTTTGTTTGGCCTACAGACCACTCGTTGGTGACGAGGATCTCGAAACTAAAGATGTGAGAGGAGTTCATCGAGTCGAAACTTAGAACTTAGTCTTCTTAACTATCATCGGTGTGAAGGATATCCCGCGTCCAGAGGTGCCTTAAGCAATCCAAAAGTGTGCACGCGCAGGTATTAGGGTGCGTATGGTGACTGGCGATAACATCCATACCGCTCGAGCCATCGCTAGATAAGTTGGAATTATCAAGGATGACAAAGTTTCTCTGGTAATGGAAGGCCCTGAGTTCATTTCGAGAATCGGAGGTGTGGTTTGTTCGAAATGCCGCACATAGAAATGCTAATGCGAAAGAAATCAGAAAAAAGCTGAGGAGAAGAAGGTGGAGCTTAGGGTGGACGAAGTCGCCAATATGGACGAGTTCAAACGCATCGTTGAACATCTAGACGTACTCGCTCGCTCCCGACCAGAAGATAAATACGCCCTGGTTACAGGTTTAAAAGCGATGGGGGATGTTGTGGCAGTCACTGGCGACGGCACCAATGACGCCCCAGCCTTGACCAAAGCCGATGTGGGCTTTGCGATGGGGAAAACAGGGACCCAAGTGGCTCGTGAAGCTTCCGACATCATTTTGCTAGATGATAATTTCAACTCAATCGTGAGAGCCGTGATCTGGGGGAGAAACGTATATGATGCGATCCGAAAGTTTGTGCAGTTCCAGCTCACTGTCAATGTAGTAGCAGTTGGAATCACCCTTATTGGTGCTGTGATCATCAAGCAGGAAATTCTGCGTCCCATCCAGATGCTCTGGATTAACCTAATTATGGATACTTTGGCGGCCCTGGCTCTTGCTACTGAGCCTCCCACTGAACTTCTTCTGGACAGGCCTCCTCACCCTCGAGACCAGTACATCATCAACAAAAAGATGCTTAAGTTTATCATCGCCCAAGCTAGTTTCCAAATGGTAGTTATGCTTGTGTTGGTCTTCGCGGGCGAATACTTCATTCCTTAGTTTCCGGATGCGTTTGACTCAGTGTTGGGGACGAATCTGAGCCATAAGTACCGGAATGGAGTAGTAGCAGGAGGCACTGTGCGCAGTGGGAGATTCTACAACGTATCTGGGTCTGACGACTACCACGCCATCTACCAGTAGCACCACGTGTACTCGCGACACTTCACCTTTATCTTCAACACCTTCGTATTGATGCAGGTGTTCAATTTCATAAACGCGCGAAAACTAAACGACGAGGTACATTCAGATCATTTCTAATCTCTCACCTTAAATAAAATATAGATTAATGTTTTCAGCGGCATCTGCAGTAATTGGTTGTTCCTCGCCATCCTAGCCATCATCTTCGCGCTCCAGGTTATCATCGTGACCTTCACATCTATCGCCTTCGCAGTATATGGCTACTTCGGGCTCAATGTGCAGCAATGGCTGTTGTCGATAGGAATCGCATCGTTTTCCCTACTAGTTTCGGTGGTGTCCAAGGCATTCAATGGCGGATAGAGGGTAGGAACCGTATCGCCCAAAGCAATCGACAATTCACTAGCTCGGCCGGTGTTGACCTCGGCGTGAGGCGCGAGAAAAGAGACGAAGAAAGATGTTATTGTTTTATATCAATGATTTTATTATTGTATTAGTAATGAAGCTTGGTATTTTTGGGATCGAGAAAAGGCTCCACTCATGTCATTATTATTACTTGTCACTCCCAAAGGATCTACTACTATTATACTACGGTTGACTCATATTCGTACCTTTACCTATCTGATCTCCCTATCTTTCCCATTCCTATTATTTGTTCTATCTACACCATATAACGATGTCTCATCAGTCCCTACCCTCTCATCGTTGCTTCCTTTGCCAACACCTATGCTGCCTTGAAGATCCCTCCCACTTCGGAATTACTCAATAATCGTTTCGATCCCTGGTACGATCGAAGAGGCAGTCTGACCCTCAGTTTATCAAACTCTAGCAAATGACATCCAAAGTGATGAAGAAGCAGGCCCGGCTCTATGGATGCGACATTTAGGCCCAGAGAGTTAAAATTGACCAGCTTTTTGCAGTTTTAGGGGTTTGGAGATTTTAATCCTCTCTTGTAAGAATTTCGGGACTGATAAACTTAGTGAGAGGAAATCTCTAAAATCTAGGTTTACAGAGTTGCCAATAGATCATATGGAGTCTTCAAGACACAGGAGTCTAAGAAGAGCACCTCGCAGGGTTCTACCAAGTGCTGCGGGAAGCCAATGCTAACCTGAACTTTGCTATCTACGAAGTCCCAGAGGTAAATTCCAATAAATAGTTCGCATGCATTGATGTATTTGGTCTGAGGATTTTGTCTACGATTGCTTTACAGAGGTATTCAGGAACCTTGCCACAAGACACCCAATAAACTGCGAAAGTAAACTTCATAATGCCATCAGATTACCCCTCCGCCCTGAAACCGAAGTCTCTGACTTTATCCATATCTGCTCGCTCCCCATTTATCTCTATCGCACAGAGGTTAATTTGTCGATGCTCACCCTGCATGACCAAGATGTTCTTGACTGCGCGCCCCAACTCCTGCGCATGCCCAACCTACGCACTCTTTCTATCAAAAGCAATAGACTAACCAAGATCGGCTTCCAAGTCCTCAGCAACTGCCTCCCTGCACTGACCTCTCTAGATGTTAGTGAGAGCAGGGGACTAACGAAAGATGGGTTGGAACACATAGTTAAAAAGATGTCAAAACTTGATCACTTATATCTGAACAAAAATAACTTATCCGATCTGTAGGCATGCAACATTGCAGAGCATCTGCCAGAGTTGCGTGTCCTATTTCTGGATAACACTAACATAAGTGGACAGGAGCTGAGAAATTGGTGACCAGCCTGCGTAATTTGCGTGTTCTATCACTAAAGATGAGCAAAGTGAGTCTTTCAGAAGGGAGGAAACTGGCAAGTTTAGGATGGACTGGTCACTTGGAGTATTGATGTATTCTGGATAGGCTAATAGTAGTGATCTATATGCGACTAATTAGATTGGAGACGAGAAGCATGGCGATGGAACAAAGAATTTGTTGTGTTGGAATGGGATATACATGGGAGATTTGCTATAACTAAGGGGTGCTCGATTGAATATTCGGACATCAGTATTGTCTATAAATCTAAAACTAGCAGTGTGCCATGAGTGTTTTCAGATCCAAAGCTAACTCTTTCTCCGATAAGAAAGTCAGTGAATCCATGATTCTCGGCGCCTCGCGACAGAGCACCGAGCAAAAAGCCAGTGGCCTCTCCCGCAAACTCACCTCCTCCTTCACTGAATCTAATAAAAAACAGTCCAAAAGCATCAAAATCGGCTAGGCCAACTTCCGGTAGAGCCTTATCACCATCAGCCACCAGACCCTAGGCGAAGCATCGGCCGACTTACTGGTGACGATCAGCAAGTACCTCAAATTGCCGAGCGAGTCCTTCGACTCGGCAGTGTACTCGCTGATCGTGCAGATCGAATACAAGAAATAGACATTCGACACCAGCACGCAGCTCAAACACGTGGAGCGGGAAATCATCGAGGAGATCGTGCGCAAAAAGCACCCCGTTCACAAGATTATCTACGACATCTGGTACAAGTATATGAGCAATCGGTACGACCCTGCCACGGTCGAGAAGAAGCTAAAGGGCACGAAAGTCCTCAAGAATCGTTTCGCCCAGGACATCCACTCTTTTTGCTCTTTTGTCTGCAATGTGGTTTACTACTTGTTCGCCAGCTGGTTCTACGTGCTCGAAAAGAAGACCAAAAATATCTATGATCGTCTCTACGGAGAATTCATACCCAATCTGGTCACAATGCACGCTGGCTGGGAACCCATCTACAAAAATATCCTCATCTGTTTTGGCTAGACGCCCTGCCGTCTCAACCGCAACCAGTAGCCGGAAGACCCTCTCTTCGACATAGCCCCTCAATTCAGCTGCCAGTATTCCGATAAGGCTCCCTTTGCGGCCACCATTGAAGTCATGACTGGACTCTATAATGAATACGTCCCCAAAAGGAAGATAGATAAACTGAAGAAGCTAGCGTTGGCTGTAAAACAAGAAATTAAGGACTATCAAGACAAACTGATAGCGGATAAAAAGCTAAAGGAGGAAGAAGAAGCGGATGTCGACAACCAGGCCACAATCTACGCTTATTCGATTCTGAAGAGTGGCAAGGATGGGCTCAACGAGTGCCTCGACTATCTGGAGATGTTTTATCATGATGAGGCGAGCGACAGCTGTCCAGTGCTAAGCGACAACGGGGTCAACCACCTGATGACAACGATTCGGATGGGCGCACTGTACCTGAAGCAGGAAGACGAGAAGCTGGGGAACTGAGATATAGTTGTGTGTGGGCATGAGTAGAACTTGGAAAGACGTTGATGGAGAAGGTATGAGTATGAATATAAATATAAGTCAAATATGATGGGAAGTAAAACCATGGCTTAAGTTTAACATCAGGAAATGGCTGTTCATGTGGCAAGGGTGTCATTCATTCTAGAATATCGTCATACGCGATGCATCCATATTTCGGTACACGTATCCCTTACTTTAAAACGAGCCACTGTTCTTTCCTCCTCAGATTAATTATTCAATACCCAGAAACCAGAACATATCCTCAAATGCAACACACCGCTGTCGTCAGACACCCCGCCCCTCAATTCACCGCTGTCGCCTGGACTGGCTAAGACTTCAAGGAGATCAGTCTCAAGGACTACAAGGGAAAGTATGTCGTCCTCTTCTTCTGGCCCCTCGACTTCACTTTCGTCTGCCCCACTGAGATCATTGCCTTCAGCAACAAGGCCAAGGAGTTCAGAGACGCTGGCATCGAGATCCTCGGCTGCTCCGTGGACTCCCAGTTCACTCACATGGAATACTGCAAGAAGCCTAGAAACAAGGGTGGTCTCGGAAACATGGAATTCCCCCTTATTGCTGATCTGACCAAAAGCATTGCTAAGAGCTACGGCTGTCTTATCGAGAATGAGGGCGTGGCTTTCAGAGCTACTTACATCATTGATGATAAGGGCATCGTGAGACACATCAGTATCAATGACCTGCCCGTGGGCCGCAACCCCGACGAGACATTGAGATTGGCCAAGGCCTTCCAGTACACGGATATCCACGGTGAGGTGTGCCCCGCGAACTGGACCCCCGGAGCCAAGACCATGGACACGAAGGGCCTGGACTCCGAGAAGAATGCCGCTGTCTTCGGCGCACTTTCTTCATGATTGTCTTATTTCTGATCCGGCAATTATAAGGATATTTTCATCTATTCTTCAAATATTCGCCCACATATTAAAATATAATTAAAAGGTCGGCTCTACGACTATCCGACTTTGAAACACATTTACTCAGCCTCACCTCAGTCATCTCTCTTCTTCACGTACTGGTCCTTCCCGTACAAGATCTGGATCCAGGACTTGCGTAGCTTCGTAGGGTTTCCACTGCTTGCGACGATCGTTGGCTATATCATTTTGGGCTCGCCCTGTGCTGCCCAGTACTGGTCCTCCATATTTTCGCGCATAAGTTCATACTTTTCGGGTTTGAAGAACAGGTAGTCGCATAGTTTGCAACCTAGTACAAAGCCAGCTATGCCGGCTACGTTGAAGAAGACGAGAGACTTGGAGTAGAATCGCCGTAGGATGGGTTCCGGGACTGAAACCTGGGGTTTTTGGAGAGTGGGGACTGGCGCTTTGGTGTAGATGTTGATGCGGGGTTGGGCAGGCTTATTGGTAGAGGGAGTATCATTTGGTTGATGATTATTTTTAGATGACATGGCTACACGGTGTGATGTGTTTATTTATTTTTATAACAGATCTGCAGTTTTTAAATTGCTATCTCTGAAAAGTAGCGATGCTACCAGAAACAAGCTCATGATGAAGAGATGTCGACGTGACTCGCAGGATCGTTCCTCCGCCATGGCCATCATCCCGCAGTCTCTACCTCCAACATCATCCAACAGGTTTACGCAACTTTAGGCCGAGTCCATTGTTTTTGATGCCACCGCACAAGCCTCCATTTATCTTGGCTCCTGGCGTTCGATGTCTTCCTGGTCCAGAAAGTTATAATTATATTATCAATTACTGCAACACGGCCTATGATCAAAACTATCAAACAGTTTTTCGCATCCGATCTCCCCACCCAGGACCACGACGCTCGGCGACCAGACAAAATGGTCCATACCAAACTCCCCAATGGAGCTCTATATACTGGTACTCACTTTTCTCTGACTCCAGGTCGCATCGTCAACGGCAAACTATAGGGTCTCGGCACTCTCGTCTATGAGAATGGCGAGCGCTACGAAGGCTAGTTCCACAACGGACTCAAGCACGGCAAAGGCAAATACTACTATATCCGCGGGGAACTCTATATTGGGGACTGGTTCGAAAACAAGAAGCACGGTCGCGGACAGTACTTCTACGAAAATGGGCAGCGCTACAGCGGCTAGTTCTTCAATAACATGAAGCATGGAAAGGGCACCCTTGTGGAGGCAGATGGTTCCGAGTTCAAGGGTATCTTCTACTAAAACAAGAAGCATGGGTAGGGTGAGTACTACGATGCCATGTCCAAGAAGTGCTACACTTAGGTCTACGAAATGGGACAGCTCCTGGAGCGGATTGAGAAGGAACCCACCGCAGATATTGCCACCCAATAATTAATGCACCGAAAAAGTACACAGCTTAACCATCTTTACAGATTTTCTGAATGGTCCTTCTTTCTTCCTCCGTCTGCATCCGCTGTGCTGGCTCCCATGCTCAGTACGGGATGTTGTGACTGGAAGATATTACCGAGTCATCAGATACAATCCTAAACCCCGCTGAGAGATTGCATCAGTCTGCAACCGTTGGACTTGGAAATATCGAGCACAGGTCGATGGTGGACTAAATCGATGTTGCCAGCTTCGATGTAGACCCAGGCTCAGGCATCAGTCCAATCAGACCACAGCTGAACACTCAGGTCCCCAAGGTCAACACTATCGACCACAGCATCAGTCTGCATTCTATTGACTATGCTGAGAGTACTTCTCAGAACAAGGCATTCAGTCCAAACTCAAAGGCATTTCATAGTAGCACCTACTTGTCGATTACAAAACCGAGTAATACATGGTTTCTAACGTCCTTATTTGTACTATTTGTTTTTGACCCGAGTAGTCCTTTAGTGGAACAAAGATGACGTTGTGAGCTGGCTGGACTCGCTAGGCTATAATGACTACTGCGAGCGTTTCCGGAGAGAGAACATCACGGGTTCAGTTTTAGTGGAGCTAACCGAAGCAGAATTGAAGAGTCTAGAAGTCGTGCTCGGCGACAGAAAGGATCTGACGAGAGAAATCAAGATGCTGGCGTTAATTTTCAAAAAGCAGTGCTTCAGAGATTTCAAATAGTTCAAGAGCATCGACTTTGAGAGTTTCAACCTGGAAGATTTGGGCAAACTTACCAAAAAACCCAGCACCCACAGCAACAAAGTCATCGAATGTCCACCATCCAGCAACGCCAGTCCCAACTCCGACTAAGATGACACATCGTCCTCTTCGGATGACGAGAACAGCGCTTTAGCTATGAAGAGACAAGACAGCAGGAACAAGAACAGCCGAAAGAAGTCCCATAAGCACAACAACAATGGAACCAATATCTAGAGTAGCCCTTCATTTTTGATTTGTGAGTAACTTAATCACCTATAGAAAAGGTTGAGTCTTATCTGAACAAACATGGCATTAAGCTTAACTTTCTCATCCCCAAAGACGAGATAGTCATCACCAAGTCAATTGGCCAAGGAGGTTATGGACAAGTGTTCCTTGGCAATTGGCTTGGCCAGGACGTCGCTATCAAAAGGTACGTAAAAAAGCAGGGGCTGCGTTACAGACATATTGGCCATTTCGTGGAAGAGGTACAGCTGATCAACCGGTTGCTGCATCCCAACATTGTATTGTACATGGGGATGCGGATATGCGACAACCAATACGAGATGGTGACTGAGTATCTTTCGAAAGGGTCGCTGTTTGACTACCTACATAAGAAGCATCAGAAGTTGAGCGACGAAAGACTTTTCTATATTGTGAAGGATATTGCTCTGGGCATGACGTATCTGCACGGGAAAAATGTTCTTCACTGCGATCTCAAGTCTTCTAATGTACTGATCGATGAGAGTTGGAATGTCAAATTGTGCGACTTCGGGTTGAGTCGCATCAAATCCGCTACAAAGAAGGGGGAAGCACGGCGAGTAGGCACTCCTCACTGGATGGCTCCGTAAATACTGCGGGGCGAGAAGTACGAATTCGAGTCCGACGTCTACAGCTTCGGAATGGTGGTGTGGGAGCTTCTGAAAGGAGAGATTCCCTACCACAGACTGTCAGCAGCCCAGATCATCGGTGTGGTGGGGGACGACGAAAGCCACACGATCTAAGACCCGGTGTCGAGCAACACTACCATGATAAACTTGTTCAAGATGTGCACGAAGAGGGATCCAAGAAAACGACCCTCCTTCGCCAAGATAGTGGAGTACCTTGAGACCCACGAGACTCCCTATTTAGGCTAGATACAAAAAATATGAACAGCATAATTGCAGTCCAATTATTTCTGATATTTAAAGCGACCCAAAGGAGCCATAGCCATGCAGGAGTTGCATTCTTTGCTCCTCTTTTTTGGCATAATGTTTGCGCAGATATTACCATGTTATTCAAACCAATCTAGCTTTCTCATTAGAAAATGAGCAGCAGTCTTAAAAAGGAGTCACGAGGGAGTGGGCAGTAAAAGAGAGGATGGGAAATGATGAGCCAGAAGTAGACAAATACTCAGTTTGGGGTTGGGTCGAAAAGGCTGTGGTGGGTGTTCAGCAACACGGTGAAGGGAGACCAAAAGTGTTATGGCAGAGAAAGAAAAAATAATGTTGCTGGGAATTTATAGGGTTCCAATTAATGGGAGTGGGTGCATAAGAGTAGAGCCGATGCTTTAAAGCTAGATAGATTAGAAAGATAGATGTACATTCCGATGAATAAATAAGATGTGAACCTCAATTTATATTTATGCCACTTTCGAGACGACGTTAATGCATACGAGTGCAATCAATCATAAAAGCCACTCATTGATCTAGTAAAGACACGCCATTTTGAACATCTCACCCCCAGCGCATCACTTATCAAACTCCTCTAGTTCTGTCGGTTCTGCTGTTTCCCTCGTCGTTCGGTCTCTCCTTGCCGCATCTTCCAGTTTGGGCTACAATACCACGCAGCAGTTGGGGTTGGGGTTGGGGTTGGGGTTGGGGTTGGGGTTGGGGTTGGGGTTGGGGTTGGGGTTGGGGTTGGGGTTGGGGTTGGGGTTGGGGTTGGGGTTGGGGTTGGGGTTGGGGTTGGGGTTGGGGTTGGGGTTGGGGTTGGGGTTGGGGTTGGCCTTATTTCCACAGACTACCCATAAGACTGTACACGCATGAATAGGTGGTTAGACTCGCAGAACTAGTCAACTGCCATGGCCCACCCTTATGGTCTCCATAGAGTACCAACCAGAATTCACAATACACCCATTCCCGACTTTCATTGACAATATTTAGATATTTACTTCCTGATTCTATTCCACCACCATTATTCTAGATTGTCGTCAAGTTAATGGATCTAAGTCACTTTTGGTCTAGCTGGTGGCTCACTCCCTGCCCCTCTGCTCTGACGGATAGACCCCAACCCAGCAGACCCAATAAACACGACACCCCAGCACTCCCCATAAATCATCATCTAAACCAAGCATAGCTGGAGAGGACTAGAGCCTTGATCGACTAAACTTCATATCGTGCTGGGTTCAATATAGCATTGTAAAAAATAGATACTGAATCGAATATAACGAGAGATAGATGAAGTAAATCCGTTAATCATGCTCCTGATGCTTCGCGAGTTCTGTCGCGATGCGTAGGAACCTATTTGAGGGAAAATTAAAAAACCTCAATGAAAAAGGGGTTAAATTTACAATCGAGTTTTCCTTGATCATTTCTCCCTCTGACGGTTGGGAGGTCTTCAGTATACATAATACCACAGCCCTGCAGAAATATTGGATAAAGCACACATGACGCCAAGTGGCTCAAGCAGAGAGCAACAAATAGCCCACTCCTCCGATTCGTCAGGCCCTATCCCATAGCTTAACTCCCCGCGATTGGCTATGGTTTATAGAATATTAGTCTGCCTGTTATACGCGCGAATACAGCCTAATTTAGTACCGGTAATAGAATAGACGTCATCCGGCCTCCTGCTCAATAAGTTTCTCGTACCATCTTTTTAAACTTTTACTTAAAATATAACCTATACATGGCTGATAGACTCCACCAGCTTGGCTCCCAGCTTCAAACTACTCCCGCTCAGACGCCCCTCCAGGCTTACCGCAGCCTTTCCACCATTAATAGAAAAGAACTTCGTCTCGCCGTTTTCGGAATCCATGAGCATTGGATTCAGAAGACATACGACTTTATCCTCAAAAACCCCAACGTCTTCCGCCACCCCCATCTCTAAGAGCTGACCCGCGAGCAAGAACGCGAACTCGCCACCAAGCAGTTCCTTTTTTATGGGCAGAACGTCCTCGGCACGTACCAGGAATACCTTGCTAATCCGAATCAGTTTACCGCCATGTCCTATGCCTTCTATACCTTCTACCCAGCTTTGAGCGCTAAAATGGGTGTCCATTTTTACCTATATGCTAAGACGATCCACAATCTTGGGACCGAGCGCCAGCAACACTTTGTCGAAAGAGCAGCCACTTATAAAGACATTGGGTGTTTCGCCCTCACTGAAGCCTTGCACGGCAGTAACGTCAAGGGACTTCAGACTACAGCACACTACGACCATAAAACTCAACAATTCATCATCAACACTCCTTCCAAAGATGCTATGAAGTTCTGGATTGGCGGAGCCGCAAGCACCGCAAATATGACTGTTGTTTGGGCCCAGCTGTATGTGGAAGGAGTCTGCCATGGAATCCACGCATTGGTAGTGCCGATCAGGAGCCTAGACACGCATGACGTCCTGCCTGGGATCACGATCGGGGATTGTGGACCAAAGGTTGGGCTGCATGGCACTGACAATGGTTTCCTGCTTTTTGAGAACGTAAGAATTCCCAGAGAAAATCTATTATGCAGACTCTCTGGAGTTGATGAGAATGGTAAGTTCTACAGCACTATTCCCAGTCCCGAGAAAAGATTTGGAATCCAGCTTGGGGCTTTATCTGGAGGAAGAGTCTTATTTTCTCTTGCCGCTCCCGGTATGACTATAATGTCACTAGCAATTGCTGTAAGGTACACGCTTTGCCGTAGGCAGTTTTCGGCGCCCAAAACTCAACAGGAGACCTTGCTCTTCTAATACCCACTCACAAAGTACAGGCTTATGCCACTCTTGGCACAAGCCATTGTCTACCAGATAGGTTCGCAAGAACTCGCTTGGACATGGGACGCCAATTTTAACAATCTTCTCGATCCTAAGAATAAAGTGATCGAGTAACTGCATGCTGTTTCTTCAGCTTTGAAGGCTAAATCGACATGGTTCGCCGCACAAGCCATCAACGAATGCAGACAGATGCTGGGAGGTCATGGGTTCAGTGCCTACAGCCGACTGGGCTCTCTGTTTGACGATAATGACGTGAACCAGACTTACGAAGGAGACAACAACGTTCTCCTGCAACAGACTTCGAAGTACGTTCTGGAGGCTGCGAGGAAACTGGCCAAAGGCAAATAGAACTTGTCGAAGACACTTGTCTTCCTGCTTCAAGTAATGCAATGCCTGAATGATTCTATATGAATTTAGCCTCCTGAACCTAAAGCCCTGAGCGAAGGCAATTTGAGCTGTCTCGAAAACCTCGAACTCATCTTCCAGAAACGAACCGCCGACAAAATGACTGAGACTGCCGAGCAAATGATGACAAAGAAACTCAACGGAATGTCTGACTACGATATCTGGAACAGCACCTTGGTCTTCTACTCCAATCCTCTGGCCCACTTCTACGGTATCCTCCCATATCGATTAAATCCTCAAACAAAATCATAGGCGACATCTTCTACATTCAATCGTGCAGGCGGGCTCTCGAAAATGTGAAGGAGACCAGGACAAGGCAAGTCATTGTTGACGCTATCTGTCTCTGGGCTTATAATGTGCTGCTCAACACGGGCTACGGGACTGAGGACGAGAAAAAGTTGCTGAAAGAACAGATTCTGCGATTGTGCGAATAACTTGCGAAGTAGGCCGTGGGGATCCTGGATGCTATCGCGCCGCCATCGGGAATTATCGGGTCTCCCTTCGCAGATGAAAACGGGGAAGGGATGAAGAAATACTTCAACCTGCTGTATACCGGGAAGAATGCTTTCAAGAAGGCAGATTGGTCCCACCTTGTGACTGACAGGGATCGCTCTTGAAACTCTGTACTCTTTTGACTGTTGTACATAATTAGGGATTGTGGTCTCGCTTTAAAGTTATTTTCAAAGTCTACGTGCAGTCGCTCATTCTCGCATATTAGCTGTGCTTATAAAAATTATCAAGGAAAACACTATTACTCATCTACCGCCCATGAAAATCGTTCTTCTCAGCTCATTCGCTCTTCTCGCCTACTCCAATATCGACCCCTAACCTTTAGTAACAACAACTGGACAACTTGCACAGCAGCCTCACGCACCCCATGTCTTCTTGTACCTCTAGAAGCTTTTCGGCTTTTTCCATCACTATTTACACTTGATCGGCTCCCTCTATCCTCTCAATGTTTTCTTCGCGCTGGGCTGTATGATTCTATTGCTGTATGTGATGTTCCGATTTGTTATGAGTTCGGTACGTTCACTGCTGGGCTGGGAGATGTAGTACACGTCTGCACACGACATCGGAAGCGAACTGAAGAACATTAGGTAGCAAGTGCAGCTGATACAGAGAGAAGCGAGAGACATTAATAAGTACCTGCGAGGCAAAGCGCGAGAGGATGAGGGCAAGGCAGGCAAAAGTAGTAATGAGCAAGACGATAAAGGGGGCGAGGTCGCAAGTGCACTTAAAAAGGAATCGGTGGAGCACACACGGATGTTGGAGGAAGTGGGGGAAAAAATAAAATTCAGTTCCAATATGGAGAGTGAGATCCGAAAAGGATGCACACAGGTACTGGAGTTCCTCCGAAACTTCAACGCTGCTAAGTGAACAAACAACTTGCACTGCGGCCAGCGCATCCCACAAACACAGCGCGCCCTTGATGCAACCACTTTTGTTCTTAAATATAGTTGTGTATTCTTAATCAAAAATCAACATACTCTTCAAGTTGGGGCTCTTCCGGAATCTCGGGAATTGGGTGTTCAGCATCGAACGCCCGCCAACCACTCTCCCTCGTTGAACGTCTCAGCCTGTTATCCTTCCAGCGAAGCCTTTTGAGCTTCTAGCGCCTTTGTCCGCTCTTCCTCAATTCGAGCCTTTTCTTCCAGTTTTGATTCACGATCCTTCTTCCGCAGCTCGAACTTCTATAACAGAACATCCTTCTCTGTGACTCGGAGACCCAGGCTGAGTCGAGCGACCTTGACCAGCAGCCAGAGTGCGAAGTTATAACCCAGAAGACCCTCCATGTCTAGCTTGTCAAATCTTTCCAGAGACTCATCACGCGCGCATAGGAAGGCACAGGGGGTTTGAACCCAAATGGATCCTGGTCCATGACTTTGGGAAGCAAGTGTGAGCTGATAATCTTGGAGACTTTGCGCCAATGGAGCTTGTTGGTATTGGGCAGGTTGATTTATTATCTACTGTAGCCTGCGAAGATGAAGATTAGTTGCAATGCAGGAAGGTATTTGGGGATGTAGAACTCTTCGTAGGTCTTTAAGATCCGCTGGAATTTCTAGGATTTCAAATGCGACTTATATACGCACAACTTGGCTTCCTCCGCCCACATCGTGGCCTCTTTTTCCTACGAATATCTCTCCTTAAACGAAACCAGTTGCCGGCTGAACTCTCCTTCTGCTTATTCGTTCATATGATCAGCAGACTCCTGGTTCTATTGGGCACTTGGCAGCGACCCGAACGCGTTGATATCGCTCAGTAAGTACTGCTTCTCATTCGTATGCCATTTGGCTTTGAAGGCCTCAACCAGTTCTTCGATTTTCTGGAGCTCAGTGATAGGAATGATGCGGTCCTGTCCGAGAGTGTCGCAACACACCACATACTCCTTCTTGATGTTGGCGAAATTGGGCTCTGGCACTTCAGCTGGGGTATTGAGTATCTGCTCATGTTGCTGCATGAGAGCAGTAAGCTATTCGCTGCGTTCGAAAGCCTTCTACTGTGCATCCTCCTTGCCCTGCTCCTCTCGATGGGCATCCTCTTATTTCTTTTCCATTTCTTCGATTTAGTTTTTGAGTTCTGCTAGTTTGTTTTCTCTTTCACGTTCAGCCTCTTCCTTGGCCTGCAAGTACCTTCGCTGCTCCTCGATGCCCTTCTCGAAGGTCTCTTCGCTGAGCAGGTTGTTGATGATTAATGGGAAAGCTGCGAAACTGCCCAGTTTTGGGAATCGGAAATAATGCATCTTTTCTTCTTTCAGTACATCCTGGATGAACAGGTATTTGGGCTTTGGAGGTTCTTTGTTATCGGGGTTGTCTTACACAGGTTCTTACTCTTTGAACACCATACAAGTCACTCCCTTCTCTGCAGGCAGCACCTGGTTCAGCATCACAGCCTTGTGAGAAGTCGATGTCCCTATGTACCGAACTGCCTTTGGAGCCTCTGTGTCGATGTGGGCGTTCTCTTCCAGGTTACCGTCAGGGATGGGTTTGATCTGCTCAGTTAGCAGGCCGACGTAAGAGCCTGCGAGGTGTCTATGCTTTTCGAGGTACTATGGAAGCCAGTGTTGCAGCAGGTCTTCGAGATAAGGCTCGTTCTGAATTGAAGCAATAAACTTGAGCTTTTCCTGGTCCCATGTTTCTGCTTTTTGGGCCAGCTCAGCCTCCTCTTTTCTCCTATTTTCGATTTCCTGCAGCTTTTGCTCAGCTTCCTTCTTGGTGGTTGATTCGACTTTTAATATAGCTGCTTGGTCGAAAACCTTTTTGCCTTGGGCAAGGAGCCATTGGGCTAAGAATCTGACAGGAAACTCGGGTTTCTGGCGGTAGAGGGTGGCGAATCCCTTGGCGAGGAGTGGGCCGATGGGACTGTTGAGGATGCCTTTGATGGTTTCGTCTTCCATGGCTCGATCAGATTGTGAGAGAGGGAGTTTATATAACTTAAAGTTTAGAATATACCCGATAGAGTGGAGTTAATCCCGTACATCATCCCCTATAAAAAATATCTGAAGTCATTACCTGTTTTTCTGTTGATCCAAATATCGTAGCACAGCAATGCTTACTTCTCTTTCCAGAAAAGGCACACACTTACACTCCCTGACTAGGTTCATCGTGCCTGCTCTCACATACCCTTTCAGCAAGAATAAACAACCATACGGCTCAGACTATGAAAGTCTTAACAACCCCCTTGAAGGAGACATCGCCCATGATGCGTCGCAAAAGGTCGTATTTTCTAACTAGAGGATCAAGCACAGAATGAACGAGATTAGGAATAGAACAAATGATGGGCAAGGCTTCTAGGATGGAAACCGACGTGGTCAAAACTTTGATCTGATGCCCAACTATCGGATCCCGAAAACTCCTGAGCATATTTCACGCTTCCGCAAGGAGACAAAAACTGAAGACATCTTCTCATATGAAGATGTGGAAATATCAGCAAAACCAACGTAAAAGCCCAGCATACCCTTCTTGAGAAACTGACCCAGTGAACTGCAGGTCTCGGAGTATACAGATTAAAACATTATGGTCGACGGATACCCTTTCCCACCCTCTCTTGTCATTTTCACATATCAGCTATTCCTGTGGGAGGTAGAGAAGGCAGAAGACCTGCAGCCCCATCACTTCGACATCCTGAAAGTCATCTCTCCCGCCCCAGGTACTGTTTCCGCCACCAATATTCATAACGTAGAAACCATCATCCTGGCCGTGGGTAACCCGGCACTCGTAAAACCATAGGTGAGTTAGTACCTCACCCAGAAATACAAAGAAGTGAACATCCTGCCTATCGTAACCCCAATCTACTCATCACATCTATTTTGAATACCGCAGTTCGAAGGTATTTCGCACTTTAACACTTCGTCGTACGATCGACAGAATGTTGTGATGTTCATGAACCTCAAATGACCTAGAAGGGAAAAGCATTCGTTAGTTCTTAAGTGAGTTTATCTACATAGCAGTCGTGTGCATCAAATCAGGTCTGCCCAGACCACTTTACTGTATTTGTTCTTTAAAAATAAGTATTCCTGCGATTTCTGGATCTGTTTGACTGTCATTCGGGATCGAGCATTCCGAGTCATACCCCGAATCAGTTTGCGTTCATGCTCCACTGCGTTTAGTTCTACTTGCCCGTCTTTGATGAGCTCAAGTTTTTGTATCCTTTCGCTATCAGTCTTAAACGAAGTCAGCAGCTCATAATAGATAATGCCCAAGCTGAACACATCAAGCAGCTCGGGCTTCTCGATCTTTGCTTTCCCGAAGAGCTCAGGAGCCATATAACTCGGGGTGCCCAGTCTGCGGTTCGTCGGCAGCCCATCAGCACTGTCTTTTGGGATTATAGTAGAAAGCCCAAAGTCTCCGATCTTAATGACTCCTTCCTTCTTATTAAGGAAGACGTTGCCAGGCTTCAGATCTCGGTGGATGATACCCTTATCGTGCAACACATCCAGTCCAATCATAATCTGTTCAAACAGGCTGAAGGCAAGTGCAGGGATCACTTCTCTTTTCTTAGTTTTAAGATATTCTGCCAGACTGCCGCTTTCACAAAGTTCCATCTGGATATGAAGTGCGAAAACGGTGTTGGAGCCTTTTCGCTGGTCCATGACCATGGATTTCCTCTTGTACGGACTACTACTCTCAGGTTTTCTGAGTTCGTTTTCAGGGATAGCCAGGGACATTGCTTCGCTGGGAACCTGGGAGGACTGCGAAGGCTGATCAAAATAGATTCCATTGCTGGCGTCGCTGCCCGACAACATCAAGAGTAGTTACTGGGAAGTTGGTTTCATATTTCCGTTGTTCTTATCTTTTCTAAAGCCGACCGAACTGGGAGTAAACTCATATTTTTCTTAGACTGCTGCTCTTTATGTGCCATCAACTTCTTCAACCCACCAAGTATAGTACCGCACTATAAAGGCGTGGCTTAGATGGCTTACAATCGTCACTTCCTTCAGGAAATCGTTGTTCTTCACATCCGTCAGGTAGATCTTCTTGATGGCATAGGCTTTTTTTTCGATCCTGTTGGTTGCCCTGTACACACAGCCGAAACCTCCTTCCCCAATCTTCTTGACATCCACAAACATATTGTTGAACTTGCCATTTTCACAGAGCCCTGTAACTTGAATCGCTGCTGTCTCAGGCTCCCTCGTGATGGATTTGAAAAGGACCTCCGTGACTCCTAGGCTGGCCTTCTTGTTCATGACGATCTGGAACCCTGCATTGTCTTCATTGAACTCCTTTTCACTGAATCTTTTGATGGTGTTCTTGAGGTTGAGATATTCTGCCTCAACCGAGGGCTGTTTCTCGACCTCAGTCACCAATTAGTAGGTCTCCGTTTTGAACAACAGTTTCCCTTTGTTTTAGAAATACACTTTAAAATTTGCATGCGTCGACGCCTTTTAGGACCCAAAAGGGATTTTCTCCTTAAAGAACATGTTCTATATGCTCACAGGATCCAGAGCCTTTTTGTTGGCCGCATCAGTCATCAGTGCTAGACCGTGAGACTGCTCCTAGCCGTCTGAAGAATGACTTTGCTTACGCGATGCTGGCTGGGCAGGAGATTACTAACCAGTTGCACTCGGGACGAAGTCGTCTCTCGAAATATCCAGGCTTTCCATGCTATGAGCCAACTAGGGTGGATTTAGCTGCTAAGTTGTTGGAGTGGAAGGATGTTGTTAGATCGCCAGGGTGGACTGAGTATACCAGCTTGAGGCCATTCGAGCGAATAGCTACTTTTTGAGTGAGTGTTTGCCGAAGTAGAATCCTACTTCGAATATGAAGAAAGTGAAGAGGAGGAATTCGCTGAGTTTAAGGGTGAGGGAATAGTTTTGGAGGAAGAGAGGCTGGTGAGTTGGGAGGAACTACTCATCGGAAAACAAAGTCAAGATCATAGGGGATTGAGGACGTGGGCTTTTAAAACATAAACTAACTTTGCTGTTGGATTACGACCACGACAAAAAGTTAAAACGCAGTGATCTGGAATCCATATATGGACTTAGGATGCACATAATTAATACCCTTTTCACAAAGACTGAAGGATTCTCATTCGGTCTAGTTCCTTCTAGCTCATTCCAGTACTTTCGAGAAAAGGTAGTCGGACTTAGAGGTGGACAGCCCACACGCATCATTTAAACTTGTTGGACATTGAGTAAATGTGGGATTCCAGATCTGTGGTTGGCCTTCTTGTCGATGGTGTATCGGCTTCTGATCTCCTTGTATGCTTCCTTGTTCGAACCACAACAGTTTCAGCAATCTCGAATAGCTAATCTAATCTAGGCCAAAGCCCAAATACTCTTTACATTTGCATTTAAACTTAAGAGATGCTCCTGGACTTCCATAATATCAAAATATAGTAATAATAATTCAACAAAAACACTCCCACCCCACAGGGACATCTACATTTAAGGAGACCCACACCCTCCTATAGCATCCGTATCTAGTCCTAGACCTTTATGTCCAAGGATCTCGTGTGATGCTTATATAACCTGGGTTATACTCTAGACAGCAGAATCCCGGCAGCAATGCCCAAGAGCGTGTAGCTAAGTCTATCTTAACACCCAACATCTATTCATTCCTTATCACCTTTTGAGGGTTGCTTGTTGCTTGTGCCACTTCAGAAATTGCTGCAACCCAGGCCTAAACAGTCTTGGGCAGAGTTTGCGGCAGAGCCACAGCTTATAATTCGAGTTAAAATCTATCATATTGTTTACTAATATTCATAAATATCTTTCACATGGACAACAGCAACCTCAAACTTGGAGTTGGACTTGCAGCCCTTTTTGGTACCGCGTGTTACTTCCATCTCTCCCGAAAACACCCCAAAATCAATGTTCTGCTTGGTGATATTGGAGGGACCAATGTCCGTCTCAGCCTCATCGAGGTCCAGCCCGGAATCGATGAACCAACTAAGCTATTCAAACAGACGTCCACTAAGGGCAGCAACTACGGCAGTTTCCTTGAGGCAGTCCAGGATTTCCTCAGGGATACTAACATTACCCCAAGGTTGGCTGTTGTGGCTATCGCTGGACCTGTGAATGAAAATACTGTGCGAATGTCTAACATGGGCCACTGGGGTCTCATTAATGGAAATGACCTCGCACAGCAGCTGAGGATGGATAAGTTCGTTTTCATCAATGACTTTGAAGCTGTGGCTTACGCTATCACTGGACTTCAGGAATCAGACCTGATCCATATCAACGAAGTGCCTTTGAACAACGAGCATACTAAGGCTGTTATTGGGCCTGGCACGGGGCTGGGAACTGCCATGCTTTATGCTGCACCATTCCGACAGCGCAAGCGTTTCTATGTGATGCCTCGCGAGGGTGGTCACGTGAATTACGGAGCTTCTAACCCAGAATAACAGGAATTCTACTAATTCCTCAAGCAAGAAAAGGGAGTGAACCATCTGGTTTTGGAGAGAGTGTTTTGCGGACCTGCCATTCCAGACATGTTCAAGTACTTCGCCAAGAAGTTCCCCGATAGCCCTGCTGCCCACACTACTCCTACATCTGAAGAAATTATCAGGAGAGGCATGGAGACCAAGGATGAAAATGATCTTCACAAGAAGAGTCTGAATCTGTTCTTGGATGTCTATATGAATGTCATTGGCGATACGATCCTCAACACCCTTTGCTATGGCGGACTGTATCTGGTTGGCGGATTGACGAACTCCGTGGTGGATGCTTTTTTGACACCCAAGTTCCTGGAGGAGTACAAAGCCAAGAGACCTTACTTCTAAGAGGTATTCAAGAAAGTACCGATCGTAGTGTCTAAAGAAGTGGAGCTGGGAATGAAGGGAGCATTCATTTACGCAAGGAGACTGGTGTTCGACCTGTATGACCCGAACTCGTCAACGTATTGATTTGTATGGCTATAAGAAGACAAGACATTAGATACAACAAAGAGTATTTTGTCTTGGCTACTTAAATTTTATGAGGAAGGAGTTGAGTTTATTGCTGAGCAGATCAAAATATTATAGAAAACGTTTGAAAAGACAGGTAGTCATATGGGACCCAAGAACTCGAAGCCAGACCCCAACGCAGAATTCGTTGATCACCCCCGTATGGGCCCCGTCAAGATTGTCCACAAATAGAACCAGGAGAACCCAGAACTAATCTTCACCGTGCCCGTCCACAACATGAAGGAGGTTGCTGACTGGACTGTGGCCAGCCAAAAAATTACCAACACCGAGACGAAAGATGTCATCTTCCTTCCTTCGCACCAGCACTTCGAAAAGAGCGGCATGTGTGGCTCTTCAGGCACCTCCACTGTACCCATTCTCACTTCATCATTCCTAGCTTATATTCGAAAACTACATGTTCGTACTTGAAAACTAAATCCAAAACCGTGCAGGCATCTAAAGGCCGTTCCTTGAGGCTGAAATGTGGTATTTGCTGTATAACATTGTGCGGGCTGGCAAGGAGTACGAACGGATCAACAGGAAGATCGGCGATGTCCAACCTTCTAATATCGTGATTAATGAGGATGGCCAGATTAAGATCGTCTCCCAGGACTCATGGCCCGGACTAGTTGACAACTTCCAGCGTCACATTGAGAACCCCAAAGACAAAGTTTTACTTGGTAATACTTCTTAGTTTATTTTTATTAATACTTTCCTTCGTTTCGTTTAGCACCCGAGGAAACCTCCGATCAAGGCTTTAAGACCCACGAATACCCCAAGTCAGTGAATCCAGTTCGTGCAGAAGTATTCACAATCGGACTTACTTTACTCGAGGCTGGGACTCTGGTTGATGTCACCGGAGTGACTTCTGATCTGCCGAAACTGCAGTCTTTGTTGAGTCAGCTCCGCAAGAAATACAGCACCATTCTGTGTAACACTATCGAAAGTATGCTTCTTTATAGCTCTGACGATAGGCCCACTTGTGGACAGATCCATGCCTTGTTCCTGCCCTACGAAAGCAACATCTTGAACATTGAAGAATTTGTGTACAATCACGGCTTGTCCCTGGATTCCCTTAATAGGTATAACAAGCTGAATGCTGACAAGATCGGCAAATGGAACGGTGATCGTATTCTGGGCACTAAACCCCAACCTATGGTGATGAACAACGGACCCCAAGCCGCGGGAATGTACAACCAGTCGCGGTTCACGAGCATGCCCCAGCCCCAACATATGTCGCATTATCCACAGGTGGTGAACGGACCCATGTATCCTGTGTCGAGTAGCGTGGTGAATCAAGGCCATCCTATCTACCGGGAAAGTGGTCCCCAAAGATATCCCATGTGATTCTCATATTTTCGTTTTTTTGCTTTGAAAGCAAATTTGAAAACTGATCTAAAATAATACATGACATTTTTGCTCACGAAATCAGACGATGATGATGAGTCAAGGGAGTGTAGATTTCCTAGGCATTGTGTTCCCAGGGTCTGAGTTCGCTCTAAATATTGGTGCCTTTGGAGATTCCAGTTAGATGATGCCAGGATGTCTGGTATTTCATGGTGGGGTGAGGTTTGACGGTAGACTTTTCTGTGTGGGGAGCGTCCTTTTTAGGTTTAACTTGTAGATTCCGTAGTTTGTCAAAGTTAGTATCCGAGGAAACACTCCCTGGTAGCCGTAGACAAGTTTATCTTGTCGACTATACAGTTTTAGAGTTCATACTCTTGAAGTACGGTTATTTACGCGCAGGCGAGAGTTTGGGTTTTCGTGTGCTTTTGGCAGTCAGTGGCCTACTGCTCAAAGTGACAGGCACGACGCGATACGGCTGAAGTCTACACGCGTAACAGAAGCATACAACTAGGAGACTTACATTTTATGAGGATACATGGTAGCGACGTGGGTTGTACTTCGCAAAATCGTATATTTAGTTCTGATGAGTTCCTTTGCCGTCTCTTTTTTGTTGATATTATTGGGGGCGAAGCCTCTACGGTCTACTGCATTCCCGTTCTCGATAAAGTAGCGGTAGTTTCGGTCGTATGATTCGCGGGCGCAACTCTTTTCCGGACTGCTTCTTCTGCTCCTAGCCAGTTCGAAGGATTTATTGGACCGAAGAGTTTCTTGATCGAGATCGAATTAGATTTTTATTGGAGTGTTTTTGAGCTGGATAAAAGCCCGAGGTCTCAAACCTCGCTGTTTGTTCTGCCCATTCTTTTTGTCCACCCGTGGCTGCCTGCCAATATTCCCTGCAGCCGTCCCATCAACTAAAGTAGACTCTTGTTCAATGTTGGTTACTGGATTTACAGATGCCCCTCCACCTTCAGGGAGAATATATTTACTATTCTCTAGCAATAAAGAGGGCTACTCGTGGTCATAAGTGCAGCAAGTCGGCGTCCCAAACCGCTCGATGATCACTCTTGTTTTCTGCTACTTCTAGGCTTGCTTTATTAGTTACTTGGCTGTCTGATGGAGTTTGTCCACGAATGAAGACAGCTGGTTGTTGGGAGAGGACATTCTGGGTCTTAGGCCGTTCTGGATGCAGAAGGAAAGCGGGGAATGCTACCTAGTGGGGCTGGATGCTGCTGGAGTCTGCTTGCTGGTTCGATTGTGGATCAGGCTCTGTGGGCGATGGCTCATCATGCAGGCTTGTCTGGGATTTTTATTACTAAGATAGCAGAACCCGGAATAGTGGGGACTCAATGAATTTCTCATGGTAAACCCGTGTGAATCAAACCAGATACACATTAATTCAAAGATCAGTAACGACTCGAGTAGGACGCCTAAGCTCAGCGTTCGGACTTCTTGAAGTAGCCTCCCAGGTACTCGCCAACTCCCCAGTACGATTTGGGCTCCTGGTGGGACTTCAGCTTTTCCGTCAATATCGTGATCTCGTTCAAGCATTTCTGTAGTGGTAAATGCATTGGGTTTTCGGAGTACTTCTCGCTCATTGCGTTCGTATAGAACACTGTTTTTGAGTTCGCGGATCTCCGTGAGTGCGATCTCGTACTTATCGTCCTTGCGCTTGATTTCGGTTTCGAGGACTCTGTTGCGGTCCTTGAGCTATTTGATCTTCTTTTCGAGATCGGACTTATCGGTTCGCTCTTTTCGGATCCCCTCCTTGAGTATTTCTAGTTTTCTCTTGTAGACTTTGATCTCCTAACGATGCTGGATCTGGTCGGCTTCGCTGCGGTCGCCTGGCGTCATGAGACTGCTCGCATTATTATAGGGCTACATCCCTGTTCAGCTTTGATATGATTTGTTACTATACATTATAAAATCAGCAAACCACACCTGGACTTGGTTCAGCGTCTGCACTTGTCGACAAGGTGTAGCCGCGACATTATGTTCTTGAGAAGCCCTGGATGCTCGTAGAGTCCGAACTCCGCCCTTATGAGATTCACCCGGCGTTGTGTTTCCTTCTTATCTTTGGGATTCCGCAACAACCTTTTACTCACTCTCCCTTCTGTAGTTTTCGTCCGAGAAGTTGCAGAGTCTAACTCTGCTGACATCCGATCTACGTTCCAGCTCTGCCTCATGCCTGAATTTGTGGTGTAGGGCCTAATCGTACTCCCTGGTTCGCTATTCCTCCTAGAGAGGACTGTCGTTCTATATGAACGAATTTCATTTCTCGAGTTGTATTTGAGTGAAGGACTTTCTTGATGTAAGCTATGGACTCTTCCCATAGTCTAGTTAAATTTTTCTACAAACCCCTTGTCAACTACTTAGAGTTTGGGCTGCAAGTAACGCGAGATGCTCAGCCGATCCTGGGCGGAAAATATGGAGCCGGGTTTGCTACGTCGGCTGTTTTGTCCTTGTTTGCTTAATTGAGGCTCCTTGGTAAGGTTTTATTCTTAGGAGGTTAGGCGTTGGTATTGCTGGTCGAGCTCACGTCGAGTGGAGCCATAAGAAGAGAAGACGCGACTTGTCCTTTGGGGGATCATCTGGACCGAAGATAGGGCGAACTTGTGCCCTTGCATCCAGTAGTGGTCCAACAGTCCAAATATAATGGGTAATTGTGGGAATAAATATTTATCTGGGGTCCATAAATAGATATACACAGGGTGGAGTCACCTTCTCGCACTCACCCTCTATAGCCAGACTTGAGACCCATGGACATTCGAGCCAGCTTCTTTTTATTTTTGCTCGACTCCGTACGCAAAGGCTGATCCAGTAACATCATGCCGGCTTCGGGGAGTCTGCGATTACTAAGGTTTGTCGGCAACTGGCCTGTAATTCCCTTGAAGAGAGTTTGGCTCATAGTAAATTGGTCACACTTTTTCCTAATCTTCCTAACAGTCTCGGTAGAGGGTTTCACCAAGGAGCTTCGATGTTTATACTAGCCTGCTCTTTTCCGTGCACTAGAGTGGGTGCTACTCTTGTCCTGCTCATATTGCGCAGCTGAAAGGAAATTGAGCTTGTCTTTCAGGAAATCAGCCTGTTACATGTCATCCATACGCTGCTATTCTGACTACTGAGTCTTCATCTTGGATTCTCCTCCAGGATTAAAGGATTCTGCCATCCCTGTAGAGAGCGTGTTAGGATGGGATATCATCATGCTGGGACGAGTAAAGTCTAAGGTTTTCTCAGCAAGACCAGACTTGGAGTGTTTTTCGTATTGCTTGTTGGATGGACTGTGGTCACTCAAAGTCGAAGAACTTCTGTTATCTAATTACTAACGAGTGTTCTAATCCTCGGGAGCTGTGGTAAAACGGAGTCTGGAAAACCTTTTCTGATGGATCTTGGGGGCTCTTTGTTATGAAGAGTGGAGAGACGCGAAGGGCACAACCATGTGGGGTTTGAGCCCAGCTGACAGTTTGCATTTATTTTTCTTCAACTGTTCGATCTCCTCCAGAATGTTGTTCTTCTGTTTCCACTCCCGCATTTGTCTGTTCTAAGACATGTATCTCTTCATGCTCAACCTCTCTAGTATTTCTTCGAAGCTCTCGCAGGGTCTCGACTACACTACCTTTGGCATACTCTCTGCAGCGACTTCTTCCTCTATGAGCCCGTATTGAGAAATTTTGGATTTGTGCTCGCCTAGTCTTTGCACCATCGAAGAGGTGATGTTGTTTTTATCGAAGCTCTAAACCAGAGCCCCTTCGGGTGCGAGAGTCCTGCGGCTGTAATTCTGGAGCCTCTTAAAGGCCTCATGATTGTAATATTCCTTGTCTTCGAATTCGGTCCTCTGGCGGAGGTTTTTCGAAAACAATGACTTCCTCTACGTCTTCTTGACGATGCCGAATGTTTCGATAAACCATTTTTCTAGGGCCTATATGTTTCTGGCTTGGGCTTCCGGGTTGCGAAACTTGAACTCTCTCAACGACGACACCAGGAACAGGAAAATAAAGTTCTACATCGGAGTAGTGATAGGCTGTCCTTTGAGGGACTTATCCTATGATCGCTTCTGGAGGGTTTTGGAGCGGGAGATCCAGAGTTTGATATGAAAGATGATGTTTTTAGTAGACTGAGTTTGAACAAGATACTTTGAAATCTGGGGGAGGTCGATAGTGGAGAAGTCAGGTCTAGGGTTGCGGAAGAGGGCAGTGATACTTTGGGGCTCGATAGAGAGGCGCTGGGAGAGGATTTGGAGGTCGGAGTAGAAATGGGAGGCATTGTTGTTGTGAGCAGCCATTTAGAACGAAAGAAGTAGAATATTGAGAGGAATAAGAGCAGGCGTGGGAATTTAGAAAACGTTGGATTTGGGTTAATTAGATCTTCTCGGATTTGACTTGGGGTGTAAATCTCTAGAGTCAATTAAACACTTGTTCTGTGCTTGCGAGCTTACTATTCTTTATCTCTCCCTTATCATTTTATTCCCTCCCAAACCCCCCGATATTCTTAAAATTTATTATTCTTCAATCCTACAACGCCCAACCACCCTTCCTACCCTCACACCCACCAATGCAACCCCCAAAAGGCCCACGCCTCCACCCCAATCTACCCAGCCGTCAATTCCTAGCCTTCCACACCAGACCTACCCCCAAACCCTCTCCTATTTCCCTACATCAGAAGGACCACATCCAGTAGTACGAACAGATCACTAATCAGCTCAGAGAAGTGCTCAAGGTTCTGGCCGAGGAAAAGTAGAACCAGGACAATATGCTTCAAGAAGTGATGAGCAACATGCAGGCTTCCTACGCTAATAAGCTCTCTTAAAAGGATATGATTATCAAGGCATTGCAGAACCAGATTGAGAAGAGGGAGCAATAGTATGAGATGCGGATGCGGAAATCGGCAAGCATGCTGAGGGAGCATGAGGAATGCATCGCAACCCTTAAATGCCTCCTGAAAAAGAAATACACATCTGAAACCCAGATGCAGAAGACCGACAATGCGGTGAAGTAGATGAAGAGGCATTGTACCAAGGGAGAAAGTATTATGTCTTTGGAGAGTACACGCTACTGTGGTCTAGATTCCCGAGGCTCAGAAAAACAAAGTGCAGCGACGACTCCCAAAAATAACATGTCTATCACTTTCCCAGCAGAAGACCAGGGGCTGAATACGCGAGAAGAGCGTCTGGCGAAGGCAGCCGATAATAAATACCAAGTATAGCCATGCAACCAGCATTCGACCCACAGACACTCCACCGTGGATTCGGTCGAAGAGAAGACTTAGTGTGAATTTAGCGAGATACCATAAAGCATTAGTTAGGATCAGATAGAGAGCATAAGAAGAAGGTTCAGTACTCACCTAGGCGATAGGAAACAGCAGGATGTTGAGACGACAGGCAAGGGGCTGGGCGAAATCGACACCAATAAGATCAGCAAGTGGAACCGAATCAACGAGATCAAGAAGACCATCGACTCACTGAAGAAAGGAGGCGAGGCACTGTAGGGCAAGTGGAAAAACCTCAACAAGAACCGCGTGAGTGCCAATAGACAGATATCGCATCTGAGGAACCTGTCAACTGCGCAGGTATCATGATTTAGGGCTGCGTCCGTACTAACAACTATGTGTATATTTATGCTTGCTTCCTTTCGAAGTAATATCTATGTTTCGATCAAAAGCAAAGAGTTGCCTGAAAACAGGGTTTATATATGTATATAATGTATATAATTTTCTATCTTCTCTCAATCTTCGCTCATCAGCAGACATGTTCCCGACAGGATCCACTTGCTCGGGTCCGAATCCTCACTCTCCATATTCAGGTTCGCAGTAAAGATGTAAGTAGCGCCTCTCAAAGATGTATAGTACACGGGGCACTGGTACTGGCCCAGCACTCTCTTGTCCTTCAGCGGCACCGCAATCACATTGATCACAGGCATCTTCGGGTGCAGCTCCTTCGGCCTCTGCTCAATCAGATAGCCCTCTTGTCCAGGTGCGCCTAACTCCCATGCCGCACCTTCAAGCCAAAGGCCGTGAATGTAAGAACCGTTTTCAGCTGCTGTGGGTACCTCCTCTGGGGCCTTGAAGAGGGTCACACTGGTCAGCAGAACCATGTTGTCCAAAGGTAACTGCTTGGAACGGGCAGTGTTTTGCATAATGGCAGTCAAGAACGACATAGGGTTGAACAGGTAGGCGATACACAGAGATTTGGGGGTGATGAGGTCCTTTGACCAGTCAACCAACTGATTATTTCTCTCAATAAGCTCGTTGAACCACATGGACAACACTTTTTTGGACGGATAGGCGACGGCTTCCCATCCAGCAGGAACTTTGTTGAACTGGAGGGACTTCTGCAGATTCTCCATCGCATCTGTCATGTTGAGTGCACCAGTAAGACCCAATCTCAGATCTTCCAAGGTCCTCTTGATCTCACTGAGCAGAATATTCATTCTCTCGAGCTCCTGTAAACATACGACGATTGCGGGAGTCTTTTCTTTGATCTTGGCCACAATGTCAAGCATACTATGTTCAGGAGGAGTCCTGCCCTTGAAATCCATCAATGTACTCATAACAACGTCGTCCTTGGCAGTTGCACCTCCTGCGCTTCCGCCTTGAACTTACAGAATAGTATCGAACAAGGTCTCGCACATCGTAGTTAGATAACCAATCTCAGCGTTGGGATGCATACCGAACATCTGAGGCACCTCAGCAGGCAACTTCTCCTCTATGTACTTCCTATAGCCTTCATAGTCAAGTTTTGCAGGATCTGGGTTTTTGAATAAGTTATAAAGAAGGACGAAGTTGGGAAGCATGAGTTCGGGTCTCATCAGCACATTGAGGTAGGTTGCGTTTGTTCTTCTATCCCAGTTATCAGTGATGTGACCACCGTACATAATTTAACCAAAGATGTACTTGAGATCCTCCCAAGGAACCACATCATACTTGGTCAGATAGTTGTAGAGCACATCTGCGCAAATCGTCAGATCTCCGTCATTGAAGTTGTACACTCTAGACCAACCCTGGCTTCCAAACTTCTTTCTACCTAGCACCAGCGAGTGGAAGTAGCACAGAGCAAACAAACAAGCCTTGAACTCATTTGGTTTTTTGTCGCATCTGTCCAGGAACTTCTGGTCGAAGTGCGCATAAGCACGACGCAAGTTTGCCTTCAAGAACTGCGGAGCCTCGTTAGACACCTTGATAGATGACTGCAAGATGGACTCTGGAATGATTTGCTGTTCGGCCATTGGGGGAGGTTCGGATGAAAGGAAAACTCTGAAGTTGGGGTGGGAAGTAGCATAAGCTTGTTCAAGGAAACCTTCGAGACCATTGATACCTTTCAGCCAGCTTTGCATGAGATGGAGGTTCTGAAGCATGATCCAGTGACCCTTTTCAGCACAGTTGAACAAGGCTTTTTTGGCAGGATCTTCCTGGCCTTGACCCATAGAAATATTGATGAATTTGCCATTTGTGATGGAAATGTCATATTTGGCAGCGACTCTTTCGACTTCAGGAGTGGGGTCAACACCTGGGAACAACACGAAGAACATAGGAGTCCTCTTGTCACTCTCTTCAAATGACTCGTAGATGCTGAACGGAGGCTGTTCTACATATCTCTCTCCCATTATGTCTGAGACGAACTTTGAAAGAGCCGAGGTCAAACGATCAGGACGCAGAGCTCTCAAGAGGAGCAGTTTGTGGAAGGGAGAGACATTGGCATAAGCCTTGGGAAGATCTAGAGTTTAGACTCTTTCTTCTTGGTACCACTTTTTCCATTGTAGAATATCTGACTACAAGCTTGAGCCAAGACCATTGAATGCGGGCAGAATTTCGAGACCCTTGCAGTTAGCCCAAATAGCTTCAGTAAGGAAGTTCTTCAGAGACTCAGGTAGAGGAGGAGGGTTGGGATCTTGCTTTCCGATAATGAGATGGTCGACTTATTCAGTCTTGAGTTCGTGTTTTCTGAGCATGATGCGGAATGTCAGCATGCTGGACACAATCAGTTTGTGTCTTTCGAAAAGACCTCTTCTCGTGTACTGGAATGCACAGTACGAAATCGATTAAATGAGATCATCGATACGTTTCTTCAAGCTGCGAGGAGTCATCGGTTCATCGATGTCATCACCTTCAGGTGCAGGCTATCCTTCTGTGGGTGCAGGGACATTGGCAGCAGGAGGCTTATCAGGGGCCTGGCCTTCAACCTTGGGGGCGCCTTCAGCTCCTTCGGCAGCGGCGGCTGCCTTCTTCTTCTTCTTAGGTTTTTCATCGGGAGGAACAATAGCCTTTCCGTTGCTGTCGATGGCGAACATTTTTTGTTTTCCTTTTTCAAGGCCTTCAGTGATAAGATCTATAGCACGATTGATGACAACGATGAAGGCTTCCAGAGAGTATTTGTAGAAGGAGTGGATCTTTGCAAGATCGGAGAGCAAGAAATAGATGAGAGCACCCCTGGAGGCAGCGGGTCTGTATGTTTCGGAGGTTTCATTGATCTTAGCCTCAGTCATTTTGGCGAACTCAACCTTCACAGCGATTTCGCTAGAAATCTTCTTACTGTATTCTAGATTCTCGATAAGTGCGATATCATCGAGGAAGTCTCCCTTGGCGTTGGCAAGTTTGTAGAGCAGTTCGTCTTCCAGCTCCTTAAGTTTGATCTTGAAGTCATTCTGTTGCGTGATAAGTTCAAGTTTCTTGGCAGCCAAATCTGGTCTTTCTCTCTGCACGATAAGATACAACAGTTGATCTCCGAGACCATCCTCTGTGACAGTGAAGTTAATGAGAGTGGCTTCGGCCTGGACTTCAGGAGGATAATGAGGATTAGAGAGTTTAGTGTGCAGGAAGAGCTTGAAGTTGTTATGGAGCACAAGATCCTTTCCTGCGAACTTCAGGATTTTGTTCTTCCCCTTCTTGGTGAATGAACGGGCAATGACAGGCATCAGAATAGCGTCGATAGTTTCGTCCATATTCTCGATCAGGGCAGAGTAACCGTTTTCGATGGCGACTTCAAGTTCTCTGTTGATATTTTTAGAGCCGAGTCTGAGACTCTTGAGCTTGTTGTCTTTCTCCTTTTCTCTGATCCAAGTGATACCTTGGAGTTGTGGGTCGATCATCAGAGGATATCTTTCGGAGTTCGTCAGAATAGTACCATTTTCAATAGACACCTTGTCAGAAGGTAGATTCTGCTTATTCCAACGAGCAGCGAGGGATTCATCAGTCAGCAGCTTGACTGGATCAAGGTTAGGACTCATGGAGATGCTATTGGTCTTGAAGAATTTCATGAACTCTCCCTGAATCATTCGATCTCTGAATTTCTTGTTGAAAGGACCAGCATAAGACACGAAAGCAGAAGCCATAAGGACGTCTCCGACGACTACCTTAAGCTGTCCGTCAAGGGATTCGATGGCAGCAGCCCAACGCTCGTTCTCACTACCTAAGGCAGCCACGAGTCTCTGGGCGAGGTTGAGTCTACGAGCGCATCTTGCAGCTTCGTTGATGGCAGCTTGCTTTGCAGATTCGGCTTCCATGAAGTTTTTGTTAAGTTCAGCGAGCTTTTCGTTCAAGACTCTGACGATTTCCTGCACTTCACCAAGTTTGATGTTGGCTTCATCCAACTGCAATTTGGCTTCTTCGAGTGATTTTCTGAGAGGTCCAACTTCCTGAATGACATCATAGAACTTCACGATGTTGATAACCCAAGAACAAAGACCTGCGGCGGCGTTAGACTTGTTAGCCATAACGGTAGGTGTGAAACTATCGCTGGTAAGGTAAGTAGCTTTGACGTAAGCAACGTTAGCAGGGGGTATCTCACCCTCGTTGACTGTATTCTTGAATCCTTCCAAGAACTCCTTGAAAACCTTAGGGTTCTTCATTAGTCTCTGAGCAGCTTTCCAGTCGAATGCCTTGGGTTTTTTAGTCTTATCGGCTTCAACTTCACTGAAGAAACCAGAAATGAGCCAAATGGTGGCGGCGAAGACCTCAGGGATACCTCCAGGAGGAGAGGCGAAGGCCTTACATATATCGAAGTCCTTCTTGGAAATAGACTTCAGTGCATTCTCAGCTTCTTCGACGATGGGGCCTGCGGCATTAAGCTTTTCCTCAGTCATAGCTTTCTTTTCTTCGACGCTCTTCTTGATGACAGCGCAGTTTGCTTGTTCAATTTCGGCCTTATTGTTCTCGATTTCAACCTTGGCCTTTTCTATTCCGACCTTAGCGGCGAACTCATCAGCTTCTTTCTTCTTTTCCTCAGCTTCGATCTGCTTGATCTTCACTTATTATTGGATGATCTCGACCTGTTTGGCAGTTTCGACCAGCTTAATTAGACCATTTTCGTATCTTTCCTTGTTGGCTTACAGATTGCTTCTCTTAGCTTCAAGCATACTCTTGAATAGCTTAATTAGTTCCAAGAAAGATTTGGGGGTCGTGTAAAGATATCTTCTCTCTTGCTCGTAGAGCTCCCGACCTAGTCTGTTGACGACATCGAATGAGTAGGGCATAAAGGTGATAATTCCTTTTCTGATGGTTTCGTCTCCCAGATTATCCTTTTCCAAGAAGCGAGTAGCCACATTGAGCAGGGCTTCCTTGGGCCAAGGGAAGTACCAATCGATCACAGTGCTGTTAACAAGAGCGGGGAACTGTCTAGCTCTTCTTCTGAGCGATTCTCCCACAGGCGAGAAGCAAAGAGACATATGCAGATTCTGCTTGACACAGTTGATGAAGTAGTTCCAGCAGTTATCTCTGGTATCAGCCAGACCTTCTCCCTTGACCTTGGCTCTGACGCTGTTGATGATAGCCTCCTTTTCTTCGTTAGTATAGAGTTCAGCGATTTCACCAGAACTCAACAAATCGTTAATGTAGACCAAGAATCTTTCGTTGGTGATCTGACCTTCAGTAAACAGGAAAAGGTAAGGGTCTCCTTTGACTCCAGTTCTGTTATAGAGAAGCTGCAAATCATTCTTCAGATCAGTCATGTTGTAAGTTGAGCTGATAGTGATTTGGTAGATGTTCATGAACATGACGAATGCAGCCAGTCGCGACAGACTCTGTTTGCCAGAACCTCCCACACCGACTAGCAGTGCGTGACCTGAAGCTGGCATGACGATACGAGTAATCCTGCAAACATGCTTCATAGCATCCTCGAAAAGAACCAGATTCATGACAGGGTTGGAGTCATTATAACCAGTGAGACCTTCTTCGATATGAGGTAGCAGTTTATCGTTGGGCATCAAATCGTAGAGTCTTTCTGCGCCGTTCATGCCTTGACTGAAGTTACAGAAGATGAGGTTCTCAGGAGTGTTAGAGAAGTATTTAGCGAAACTAAATCTGGGGAAACTCTTCTTTAGCAAGTCGTTCATAGCAAGATTATATTTGCCCAAGTGGTCTGCTGTCACAAGTCTGTCTCCATAGGTTCTCTCTGACTCGTGAATCCACAGCTTAACGAATTTCTCGGGTTCGATGTATTTGCTGGGATCTGACAGCAGCAGACCCTGGAAGATGTTGGACAAGTGTCTCAAGTTAAACTCATAATGGAAGTTGATAGCAGTTTTTCTGAAAGAGCTGATCACTGTCTGATGCAGAGCCAGGGCCGATCTGATGATCAGAGGGGCTGTTTCCAAGAGCACAGGCTTGAATTTCTTCAGATGTCCAGACAAGAAAGTGTTGTAGATGAGGAAGAGCGATTCATTATCGGGGAAAGGAATCGAGACAGTCCAGAAATGTCTCATGTATCGGGGATCCACGAAGAATGAACCAGCCGAAGGGTTGAGGGCAGCCAGAGTCTGGGTATTAATGATATCCTTGAGAGCCAGCTTGGAGACATCATACCAATGTTCATAGTCAGCATGCTGTCTAAGCAGGGAAATAGCTGACTGAGTATCGTACTCGTCGAGCTGAGGCATGTTGAGATCGTCAATGAAGTAGATGAGCTTTGTCTTTCCTGGAGGACCGAA
The DNA here is from genome assembly GCA_023053545.1 of Lepidurus packardi. Taxonomy (NCBI): domain Eukaryota; kingdom Metazoa; phylum Arthropoda; class Branchiopoda; order Notostraca; family Triopsidae; genus Lepidurus; species Lepidurus packardi. Next base: position 58,639 of record JAKZAN010000141.1, read on the forward strand.
CTGCTTACCAGCTTTTTTCTCGAGCGTTTGCTCCAACTGAATCTGCAGATAAGATGCATCAGTGTAATAGTTGAAGTTGATTTGCTGGTAAGAGAAGTTTTCGGGTTTTTCTCTAACGATGGTTCTGAGGATACCCTTAGCGAGCTGTGTTTTACCACAACCAGCCAGACCGATCATCAAGACAGGGTGAGCCACTTGAATGTACTTCTTGATGAAGTACTCGGTAGCGATGGTTTCTTTGGTGGGGACTGTCACATTACCCATGATTTCCTTGGAGGGATCGAATTCGACGGGGATAAGAGTCTTGGTCCATTCCTCGAATTTGCATGGTTCTTTGCTGTCAGGTTTAGGATTCTCCACATAGTAGTCGAAGATGGTTCCTTTGGAGGGGAATTTGACAGCAGTCTTCCACTCGGATTTCCACCAGTTGCTGAACTCCTTACGATAGTCGAAACCATCCTTTTCAGCGAGACAGCCACCGCAACTCCAGACCAAACTGAAGACGAAGGCGTACTCAAGGTTAGTGTAACCATCTTTCAAGAGACATTGTAGGATGTTACACAGAGAGATGATCATGGAGATGGGAGCCACATTAATCATCAACTTCACGTTCTTCTTGATGTAGAGCAGAGTGCCTTTGACGTACTTGTCGAAGAGCTTTTCCATGTCGTTCTTGATCTGTTCGCTGATTTCTCCAGCCTTCATAATTCTGCTGGCCCAGGATTTCACATAAGATTGCCATTGATACCCGCTGTCGTCAGAAATATAGAGAATACCAGCACGCGACACGGTAGCAGGAGAGGCGAATCTCAGATCTCTGATTTCGAAGAGCATACGCATGTGAGGCTTGAGGGGGATACGCTCATTATTAGCCAGGGTCAGAATCTTGTTGTCATCCATGACACTGTTCATCGACTCGATCCAGTTGGCGTCTAGATCACCGTCCAGCAAGATCCACTTAGGGTTAGTATCAGCCATTTCGGAGAGGGAGCGCAACATCTTCGAGAGCAAACCATCCTTCCATTCCTTCGATGGCAAGTTGTAGCCGTAAAGATCTCTGGTGGATACAGTTTTGGGATTGATATCCACGATCAATGTCTTTTTGTTGACCTTGTCCTGGGCTTTACCGAGGATTTTCCAGGTAGAAGTCTTACCAGCTCCGGGGGGACCCATCACGAACACACAATGACGAATTTCAAGCAGTTCGCTCAGCTGCACCACCTTCAGAATGAACTCAGGTTCGGGATACAGTCCATTTTCAAGCACTGCACTTTCGATAACTTTTTCGAAATCCATATCTCTCTTACGGGGAATGTTAATGCTGGGGAACAAGTCACTGAGCAGACCAGCGAATACATCCAAGTCAGCGAAGGCAATCTTGGGCAAGTTAAAATCTCTCAGGGCTCTCATGAGCAGGGCAGACTCTGCGATGGTAGGTTCGTTACGCTTGAAACCTCCTGCCACGACCAGCACAGACTTAATGGCTCTTAGACCCCAATCATAATGGAGCTGTTTGGATAGCAGATCTCGGCAGAGCATGTACAAAGTGACGAACTTTTTGGCGAGGATCTTAGCTTCCACAAAACCTTAGGCCATAAGCATATTTTCGCAAATCAGTTCGAGATCGGGCACCACGACAGTGATGGGTCTGAACAGAGCTTTGAGACCTTCGGGGAGCTCAGCTCTACCGAGGTAACCGGGGTTCATAGTGATGAAAGCACCGCAAGTGGGGTCGAGAGAAATCTCATCACCCTGGAGGACGAACCTCTTCTTATTTTCTTTAATGGCGTCAGTCACACTCTTGAACTGCACAGAACAGACAGACAGCACTTCAGGGAGCAGTCTGTTGAACTCATCGAAACATCCCCAGCAGCCGCTGGAGGCAAGTCCTTTATAGATATTACCCATCGATTCATAGTTCATTTCTGAGGAACAGTTGAACACATAACATGCTTTAGCCAGAGCATTAGCCAGATCCTTGGTAGTCTCAGTCTTTCCTGTTCCAGCAGGGCCTGCAGGGGCGCAACCCATCTTCAAGTGCAGGGCTTGGGTGGCTGTGACGTAAATACGATCTGTGAGAGGGGTGACGACGAGACGGGGTCCGTTGCCCAGATACTCGTAAGAGTACCAGAATGAGGCATCAGCAATTCTGATAATGGAATCCTCGAATGTTTCTCTCTTTTGCCAGTAGAACTTGAGCTGACTCTGCCACTGGAAAGCATCTATTTTCTTGACATTCTCGGCATCGAGTTTATCCACGACATCTCTCGAATGGGTATCCATAGTGATAAGACACATGATCTTTTGTCTCATAGGCTTGTCGAGAGATCCTTGCACCATCTTAATCAAGTCTGTGAGCAGTTTGACAGACTCTTTGAAGAAATCCTTCATGGCGTTGACGTTGGTTCCATCAGTGATGCTCTTGAAACATTTCTCGACCTGGGCTGACCAGATAACGTTGTTGACCAACAAAGTAATTTGGGCTGGATCGCGCTTCAGCCAGTTCTCGCGGGATTCTTGTTTGAATACTTTGAATGATCCTTCGGCAATGAATCGCAAAGTATAGACCATCGCATTGATCATATCCTGAAGGTAGATTTCGACCTTTCCCATCAGCTTCAAAGGCTGGCTCAGCTTAACGTACTCAACTCCGACTCCTGTCTTCATTCCCACAGCTGTAGGTCTATCATTACCAGACTCTTCCAGCTCGAGTTTATCGATAGCCTGGAAAATCTTGGACATATGTCTGTTGATCTTGGTGGGGTTGTTACCGTTGGACAGAATATCCAACAAATCAGACACTGATACGAAGTAGAATCGAGGGAAGGCTCGTCTCTTGCTGTCTAAGAACTCGTTCAGGGCTTTTTCGCAAACCTTAAGCTCGGCTTGGATCTTTTCTAATCGCTTGAGCATACCTGGAATGGTACATAGTTTCAGAACGTTCTTGACTTCGCAACCCTTGGCCATAATTTCCTTCATATCCTTGTCAATCTGGACGAACTGTTCGCTCTACTTGGGAAGTTCTTTCTTCACTTATTCGGATTGGATGAAAAGATTTTCCAAGAAACTCCAAGTCTTCTGCACTTCACTCAACAACTGCACGATATCGTACACGCTTCCCAAGTCCTGTTTCCACTTTTCGACTTCCTTTTCGAAGTAAGCTACGTACTTGGACAGCAGCATGGTGTTGATGTTCAGCTGGTGCTCTTCCAAGGTCTCGAAGTTCTCATCAAGCATCTTCAGAGTTTTGATGGTGGTTGTTTTGTGGGGTTGGAGCTCGAACTCGATAATCTTCCAGAACTCGATGATCTTTTTGAGCTGCTTTTCCATCTTGGCTTCGTTCTTGGCTTGGTCAGTGATTTCTTCGATGGCTTCTTTGATTTCGAAAAGCTTAAGTCCCCAAATACGGCTGAGTTCAAGGTTCTCATTAATAGCAAAGTTCTGCTTGACAGCATCTTTGATCTTCTTCCAATGTCTATCATCTGAAGCCTCCATACTGGGGTCTTTCAGGTCAGTTACCATGGGAATGAAAGTGGTCCAGTTCTTGATTTCAGAGCTGACTCCAACAAAAGCACTGCACTTTCGATCCGAGATCTTGATGGGCTGCAGACCGTTTCTGAGTTTTTTAATCTCATCTTCGATCTCACCGGTGTTGATGTTAGACCACTTGAGTTTCAGATAGCCATCGAATTTCTCCTGGCAGACTTTGATGTGCTGCCACAGCTTGAACATCCAGTTGACTTCGTTTTCGATGATCTCCAGGTGTTTCTGAGCTCCTCCAGTCTCGTTCTCGGTGAACTTGAACATCTGTTCATAGTACATGTAGTCGCCCAAAGTCTTCTTGAACTCTGCGATCTTCTTGTTCATATCCTCAACTTTAGCGTAGCTCCCTTCGACTCCTGTGTCGTAGGAGTAGAAGCTCTCCTTCTTTAGGTGCTGGTTGAAGTCTTTCAGTGACTCTTCGAACTTCTTGATCTTCTCCTTGGTCTTGAGTCCCTCAGCGGCCTTGGGGACACCGATTTCCTTTTCGACACGGGTGGCCATCTGAGTTAGAGTCTTGATTTCGTCGGTAAACTTCTGGCATCGGGTGATTTCGGCAACTTTTTTGGTATCGTATTTCTTCTCGGTGGTTCTGAAAATCTGTTCCATTCTATCGACAGTCAGAGCGTATTCTTCTCTCTTCTCATCGATGTCCTTCAGGCTGTTCATGACCTTCAGCAACTCCTTGACGTTTTCATTGATGTTCTTATTTCTGATTTCGATCGTGTCTCTAGAGGTCTCAATGAACTTGCTGAGCTCAGCGAGATTGTGCTGCACGAAGTTGGTCATGTTGGGACCCAGGAACTCATTGTTCTTGGGATTCGACTTGGCCGAGAAAGAAGCCTCGAAGCGATGGCCTCTGATCTTTTCAGCCTCACCTTTCTCGTTTTTGAAGAAAATCTCGACGTTCACTTTACATTCCTCGTCAGATTTGTACTTGACCACGTAAGCACCATCTTCGTTATCGATTATCCTGTAATCCAACTGCACTCGGCTTAGTCTGATTCTCTCTGCCTCAGCCTTTTTGGCGATGATTGCCTGTTTTTCTTCTTCGGGGAGTTCATCAAACTCTCTCTGCTTCTTCGGATCCATAGGCTCCTCAGGAACTGCCTCCAAGTCAGGTCTTCGGATGCTAATGATGAACTCATCAGATCCAGACTCTCTGTTTTTACCTTCAGCGTTCTTCGACTGGATGTAGAACATTGTTTCGACACCAAGAGCGTTGTCATGAAGAAGTCCAGGACCGAAAGCAATGGTCTGATCAGCCTTGGTGTTCAGGAAGTAAGTGAACTCGGACCTTGTGATGGTCATGTCGAGCTTACCAAAGCCGAGTTTAACCTCAACCTTACGGGGACCAAACTGCTCGAAAGTAGGTGTCTCGCACTCAATTAAGGTCTCTGATTTGCAAATACCGGGAACATCCAGAACTCCTTTGCCTCCGCTGAATCTGACAGTAATTCCGCCATAGCTTTACTTGAAACCAGCTCCAATAATTGAAATTTTGGTCTTGCCGGTCAGTGGACCCAGAGCAGGTTTAATATCGAAGATAGCATAAGGGGGACCTGTGATGGTTCCCACGGGTAGGACCCACATGTCATTCAACCAATTATTGGCCCATCCTCCAAAGATGTAGAATCTTTGGTCGTCTTGGGAGTAGAAGCAAGCAGGAGACTCTCTCGCTTTGGGTCTGACCTTGTCTTCGAGGGGAACAGGGTGCCAGGCCACTTTGTCCACATCAAGATACCAAGTATCATCAACGAACTTAGTACCTGTTCTATTCGAACCTTCAAAGAAGTTGCCCACAGTACCTCCGAAGATGAAGTACTTCCAGGAGGGGATGGAGGGAGCCATCACACCGCCAAGATTCCATTTATGAATTTAGTGATTAACTTCGGCGTCTTCCCAGGTGTTGGTCGTGATGTGGTAGATAAAGATCGTATTGAACTGGGTGATGAAATTCCAGCCTCCAAAGATCATGAGCTTGTCTTGGGTAGCCATTATGGAGGCGCTGTGGCCTCCTCTGGGCTCAGGAGGGGTTCCGTGGGGAGTTAGTTTTTCCCACTTGAAGTCATTTTCGATGTCGAGTTAGTACAGGTCATTGAAGGCCACTCTTTTATAGTCAACACCTCCGTGACCACCGAAGACATAGACCTTGCCCTTGTGGTAGGTAGCGGTGTGGTTGGCTCTGGGCTCAGGGGCTCCAATTTTGGACCACGAGTTTTTAGGTTAGCCCACAGATTTTTGATTGGCAGGTTGCGACCACACGAAGTTCGCTAAGATATCACAAATTCGATGTTGGTGAGAAATGGTAAATTTAAGGAAAGTACGTAGTTTGAGGATGAAAGTGTCGTTGAAGCGGGTGTTCGAAGTGTAGTAACCTCCGAAGACCAGCATTCGGTCTTCGCCGATTTTGCAGGCGGCATGGTAGGCCCTAGCAAGAGGGACATCGCCCGTGCAGGGTTTAAGAGTCCATTCTGCAGTGTTGGGGGCAGATGTAGTGTTGCTGAGACGCAGCAAGTAGAGATCGTTCTTGGGGAGGATTTTGGACTTGTCTGCGTTCTCCTTAGGAGAATCGATTCCTCCGAACATGTAGTGCATTTTGCCGATGGTGATGATGGTATGACCGGAACGACCTGTGGGGACGGTACCAGTCTGTTTCATCTGTTGCCAGGCGATGGGTGACGGCTGTGGGGAAGGTAAGAGAGTGTAAAAGAGGGTGTGTTACCATGTTGGGTAGTTTCTTCGGAGAGATATAGGGTATAGAGGAGAGATTTATAAAAATATATGATTATGAATAGATGTGCGATTTGTTGCAAAAAAGAACCAGGGCATGATCCATCGAAATCGATACGAACTCATGGTACATAATTTAAATAATGCTTTTTTGGCAGGTTTGATAAGGGGGAGTTACACATTTTTTATCGACCCTCCTTTTTCTGATTCCTCAGAAACTCCCTCCAACTTAATACTTTTATAACAGCCATCATACATTATATAGAAATCTTCTCCAACATCACACACTCTTGTTCTCCAGCCAACTCACTCTAGCTTCTCGATGAAGCACCCCAGCTTGCAGATCCGGTGCTACCCGTCCGCAAAGGCTTCCCCGTACATACTGATCGGGTACTCCTCTTCCCCGATGTTAAAGTCGAACTTCACACATCCTGCACTCTCTCGCCCCCACTTCACCTTCCGCTTCTGATTTGTGACGAGGACAACATACTAAAGGACACCATTCTTGAATCCTCCCGATATGAGATGCACATACTCATTCTCCTCACACCTAAACTTATCAACCACCATTGCGTTCTCCCCCCCCGTTCGGGACTGTTCTTCCACTTCTTTCTTCATGCTGTTTTCACCCCGCAAGTATCCGAAGTACAGCATGCATAGCCTGACTTCGTCTTCACTTTTTGTGAATGTAGCCACGGCCTAAATGATCTTGCTGCTGTATTGGATATCATTCCAATTTATGCAGGCTGCTTGCGAATGTCCTCGTTCTTCGACCTTCGGGTAGGTCACTTTGTAGCTTTTGGTTAGGAAGTGTTTGCCCATTCTATCGCTTTTGGTGCTCTCCCGCCGCAGTATGAGTTTGTTCCTGTCTACTGCAGTGACCTGAGCAGGTAATTACTGGCCATCAGGCAGAGTCTTCATTCGAGGAAGATGCAGTATTTCGTGGATTTCTGTGTCGTCCACAGTCTTTGTCCGGATATTCCTTTTGCGAAGGTCAACGATGCGCTGATTGCTCTGTTCCAGCTGCTTTTCGACCATGGTGAGTCTTTCCTTGAGATCTGCCTTTTCCTCCTTGAGCCTGTGCACTTCTGCCGTCAGCTGATTGACCTTACGGATGAAATTGTTTTCTATGTTGCGCATCGCCTCCATCTTTCGTGTGTACTCCTCGCTTTCAGTGCTCTACTTAAGGTTGTTCTTCTGGGGCGGGGTATCGCCGGTCCTTTTCTTTCTGCTGCCTTGCCGAAGCTACCGTTCCAAGTCCTCACATTTCTGGACTAGCCTTCGATTTTCCTGCGCTAGTTTTTACTTGTCTCTAAACAGAACAGATGCGTCCTATCCGCTCGCCTCTATCAGTCCTTTCTGTTGGAACTTGTTTATCTTGCGCAGAGTCTTAATCTCAGCCTTCATGATTTGCAGCTGCGTATCCCGATCGACCAAAGCTCCCATAAGCTCTTCCACCTTTTTCTGGGGCTCATCTGCCAACCGGTGCTTTAACATCTTGTTTTCTCTCTTGTAGCTCTCGAGCTGTCGAAACAAGGATTCCCGTTCGTACTCCTTAGGGTCTACTTTATAGGCATTTGAGTGTTGTAGATTGATAGTAGCCTGCTTGTCTTTGATGCGCTTGTGAGGCTTCTGCTGCCTCCTGCTTTGCTGTTACGGCATGTTGTCGAGGGAGTCCCTGTGGTTAGCGAGTGTCTCATAGATGCTGTTCTCATACTAATCAGGGAGTACAGGGATTGGTGATTATTGATATTTGTTCATGCCGAAGGTGACTGGCTGGTTTTCAGACTCATTATGGAGTACGCTGGCATCGACGGCTGCTTCCGGTTAAATCATGGTGTCTAATAGTATAAGGCTGGTGTTTTTTAGTGTGAGGCACAAACAGATAGTTAACTATCATTTCTCATTATGCATAAAGTTGCGACCATAATCATAGTTCCGACTCCTCGTAATCTCGACCTAAACTCTTATTCTTTCGTTCGACAGGCCTGGCTTCCCGATAGTCCTGAGGACTCACGGTCACCCCTGTCCGTGCTGTCATCACTTGTTCCTCCATAATGCTCCGATCGACGTCTTCTCGTCCTTTCAGCGAGCCACTTCGCACAGACTTAGATTTGCTTCTTTTCTTCATCAGTGCCTTATTGAGCTTTTCTACATCAACGTCATAGGGATTCTGTAATGCACTTTCCAATTTATCCGCCTTAGCATAGCTGTCCTGAATCTTGTCTATGAGAACTTTCTATTTTTTGCCGAGACTCTTCATTTCTTGAAGGATCAGCTTTCGCTAGGCCTCATGTTGGTGGATCCGTTGGCGGTAGGTCCTTACGGCCTCTGCATTCCTATCCAGTTTAGACAGTTAAATTCTGGTTTTAGCCTTTCGCTCCTGCTCTTTAATTTAATGATAGTTCGTCTATCCCCTTCACACTTGCCACCAATTGCTTAAAAGAAGGAAATCATATTTACCTTCCTGGCCTGGCTTTAGAGACGCTGCGCCTCCCTTTTTGACGAAAGCCCCTCCACTATTTTTTGTTTAATCGTCTCGAACATCTTCTGATTCCTCCTGCGCAGACTCTACTCTGCCTCCTCCTTCCTTTAATAGTGGGTGCGTCTTTCGAACTCCGACTGAAGCTTCAGTCTTGATAACTCTTGCCGGTTCTCATACTCAATCATTCCTCTCTACATCCCACATAAATTATTGATGGGTCCATACCTCGCGTTCCTCCAGTTCTCTTCTCTGTCTGATTGCCAGTGCATTTTCGAGGAGTTTCTTGCGGTTCTGGATCGACTTGGCTGTCCTCCGAGCTTCGTTCTCAAAAAATACAATCCTACTTGCAAGCAGCGAATGCTAGAGCTTGGCCTTATTGGTTTGGCGCTTCTTGTGCTCTAGCTCACAGCCAAGACCAATAAACTCTTGGTGGATGCCAGGAAGGGAGGCTTGGAAAGAAAATGCATCGTAAGCAGTCTTCATGGGAGGTACGGACAGGAAATGTTTATTTTTATTTTATTATTCGATAGTGGATAGCTCTAACATAAAAACGAGCAGATCCAACTTAAGTATCAACAACAGCTAGCTTAGCCAAAAGACTGTCGCTGTACACGATATCCGATCGGCTGGCAGACCAGGAGTCGGGAAGAGAGAAGAGGAGGAGTGAGAAGATTGTTTGTTTTTTTGGGTATTTAAATACATCCAAAGTAAACAGATCAATAGAAGAATCCGATGATCTTACCACCGATGTGTCTCTCTCTGGCTTCGTCGTGCGTGAAGATGCCCTGGTTGGTCGAAATCACGAGGTACCCGAACTGTCTTGAGGGCAGGATGTTGTTGGTCCATCTCTCGAACTGCGACATGTCCACGTCGTACCTGGGCGAGATCACGGCGCACTTGTTGATGCGGCCGACCAGCTCGATCACGATCTTCTTGGATCTGTGGTCGTCGATGACCTCGAACTCACCGATGTAGCCGTGCTTCTGCATGAGCTTGAGGAATCTGACGACGAGGGAAGAGACAGGGCGGATGATGACCTGCTTCTTGCCGCGCCTTTCAGCGTTGACGATGCTGTTGAGGGCGTCGGAGAGTACGTTGACACGGACCATGGATTGTTGGAGATTTCGATGAAATTTTTTAATTATGGAGTTGAGGTGGAAACCCACTCACTTAATGGGCATTAAATACAAATATAAATCGGTATTTAATTAATCCAATATCCTGTATCACAATACTGCATCCCATCTTGTTTATCGCACACTCTCACAATATTTCCCTCTTTGAATCGTTATTCTTGCTATCTCCCCATGCCCGTCTCCCAGCATCCTCCAGTGCTCGAATTATGTCCAATTTCCATCTTCACATCCGATGTCATTAATACATTTACTGGTTCGTCACTATCTAAATATCACTTTAACCACGTATCCGGATGACTCACAATAACGTCGACTACACTTCCATCGTCTCTGCCTTCGCCGCCCTCCAGTACTCTCCAAACGATACTGCGGAACCATAAAAGCTCTATGAGCAACTCAACCAACTGGTCAAAACCAAGACCAAGCTCCAAGACTTTAACCGGGATGTCTTCGATGAACTTTTGGAGAATTGTGAAAAATAGGAGGGCGGGACGATCGTTATCAGCAGCCTCGCTAAAGTAATCCTCAAAGCCCACGAAGTTTTGAAGGGCAAACTCTCTTAAGTATTTCCCCATCCTTTTTTCAATCTTCTAGATCAGGGCAATGGTCAAGCACATCGAGAGAGACTATTCAGATTACGAATATGATGCACAACTGTTCATCGGAATTTTCGGATCTGATACTACAACCAGCGTCCTTTCAGAAGATCAAAGCCCAGTCGAAGAATCCCTCAAACCTATCGTCACCGCTTTTCTAGTGCAGTCTCTGATCATCCAAGCCGTCCTAGCTGCAGGTCCTCTGATTTACTTGCAAATTGTGGCCCTAGGGGTCCTGCTGTTCGCGTTATGGATGAAGAAGTAGATTGTTTGGAATAAGTATGTGTTAAGAGCGAGTGCTATAAGCTTTGTTACGATGACAATTTGCAGGGCCTACACCCAAGTGGCCTCAAATATGAGGCTGGGAGAGTACAACACTAGTCTTCTTGTATGCATGCTGGTAGGATTGGAATGCTGGGTGATGGGAGCATTGTATGGAGCCTCCTCCAAGGCTGCAACGACCAAGGTACCGACAAAATGGAAGAGTCTGTGATTCTGACACTTCAGGCCTGATGTTTTTATAGTGTATACCAAATACTTCTAAGATATGAAAGATTCGGGTGTTATTGTTGTCGGTTGGCTTATTTGTTTTTAAATACGGAACAAACCTCAAAATCAGTTTTTGGCGGTCTTCTTGTCGAGGAATTCCTGGTGCTCGACGAAGGGGTGGGCGTCGAGAGCAGACTTGCCCCAGAAGTCGGGGGAGTTGTACATGTAAGCATGCTGGATGGCGTTGTAGGTGGCCTTCACGAAGTTACCCTTGGTTCTGGTCTTGCCCTCAGTCTTGGTGTAGACGTCCTGGATACCAGCGAACTGGAAGATCTTCTTGGACACAGGGGGAGCGACGATACCGGCACCTCTGGGGGCGGGCACGCATCTCACCTTGACGGAACCGGACTTGCCGGTGATCTTGCAGGGCACGGTATGGGTGTTACCGATCTTGTTGCCCCAATATCCCTTTCTGACGGGGATGATGCTCATCTTGGCCATCATGATGGCGCCCTTGATGGCACCCTGAACTTCCTTGTGGCACTTCCAGCCGAGACCAAGATAGTTCTTTTCGTCACCAACGACGACGAAGGCCTTGAAACGGGTTCTCTGACCGGCCTGGGTCTGCTTCTGGACGGGCTTGACCTGCATGACCTCTTCCTTGAGGCTGCTACCGATGAGGGTGTCGATGATCTGGAACTCTGTGCGTGTAGAAACATATAGATTTAGGTAAAGTACCCTTGATGGGGATGGAGAATCTGAAGATCTGGTCGAGGCTGACGATCTTTCTGGCTTGGACGAGTCTGCCGAGCTTGGTAACGGGGTTCCAGGCTTCACCTTCTCTCTTTCTGTCACCTCTGAATCCGGGCTTGCCGTCCTTGCCGTCCTTGCGGCCTCCCTGGGCGCCGGGCTTGCCGAAGCCTCTGCGTTCCTGGGTAGCGGGGGCGCCAGTGGTGGGAGCGGGGGCGGGTGCGTTAGTGGCCATGATTTGTGGAGTGTATAATAATTGAATATTTATTATATTTAATTATAAAATGGCTGCTGTGGGCCATTTACTAGTCAGTGTGCTTGTTGAAAACTCTCAGAAACTGGCCTTAACCTATTATTTCATAGCCCCATACCTTTTCTAACTTCATCCACATCTTCGATTACTCTGATCTCACGCACATGTCTTACAATATATTATTGCTACCTGATTCCTCCCTGCCCATAACTGATGCCTGGCAACATCATCATCGAGCTCTGGAAACTAGAATGGCTCTCCCATCCTGACAAGGCCATCACCTCAGACACTCTGCCTCTCACAATATCGCTCCACCTAGCCACTACTACCCGCACCCTAGACCTCAAATATTCCCCCAAATAGATACCCATTAAAGATAGTCTCTTCTTTCCTTTCAAGGAACTCGCTACTCTCCAAATCACTGTTTCTTCGCCAATCTATTAAACCCCTTTAGTCTTTGCCCTGGATCTTCTCAATGATTTTCACAGAGCCAAGGGCCCCACACCAGCTAAGATTATACTCACGCGACCAGGGTAGTCAGTGAAATTGGCCCGTCTCTTCGCAGACATTGAAATAATCGATAATCATACAGAGCAAGTCGTAGCCGCATCGTAACCGTCCTACTACGTGATCGACAAGGTTAAGCTTATGATCACCGACAAGACCATCCGACAGTCTGTATCGATGTTTGATTTCCACATGTACACTGCAGGAGTGGCCGATAAGTACGGCGAAGTCCAGATTATTAGAAACAACGAACCAGCCCTAAACAAAGTGGTTCTGCCGTCCACCTACAAAGATAAAACTGATGCGAAGAAGAAGACTCCCCACGTCAACATACGGGTGGTGTCACGCAAGGTTGGCACCAGGTATATCCTCAGCGGATGCTACCCTCTAGACCCTAACCTCAAAGAGAACACTTTTGCCGAAGTGCCTTTATTCTCAGGAGAGTCTTGTAACGGCCTTCAGGTGGCTGTTCTTAACTTCTTTATCAATAATTCAGAGATCTTGGTCAAGTTTAATAGTCTAAAAAGTAAGGGTAGACTGATCCTTTACTCTACGACCATTAAAATCCTGAGTTCTGAGTATCTGGGCAAAAACAGGGTCAAAATGACATTAGGAAAACAGAATAAACTGTGTTTGATAAATAATCCTACGGCTGAAGAGCTCAGCTGGATCGAGAAGTGCGAGTTTCGGCGGAATGCCAGCGACACCACTCTATTCATAGAATTGAGTAGTCCCTTGAACCAGACGAGGATAGGCACCGCTGAATTGGCATTGTACGGGTATCTGGACGGCACGCGATACTGCAGTAAATGTTTGCCAATATACCTGAGCAATGGTGGCGAGTCAAGCCGATCCAAAGGTGTGATAGGGTAAATTAGACTGGATTTTAAGTTCTAAGAAGAATCAAGGCTACAGCTTCCGAGCATCAGATGAGTGCACGAGTGTGTTGGTGAGGATCTATGTAGTGCCGTGAAAAGAAGGGCGTAGGCTGTAGCGTAAGAAAGGGGTGAGACTTTGTCGGACGACAGCCGCACAAATAATATGAAGTATACTATTGTTTCAATATAAATTTGCATGAGAAAAGAATAAAAGATTCTATGCTATTCTAAAGTTAAACTTTACCCTCAAAACATATCCTGCTTCGAATTCATAATCCCAGCACCCATGTAAAAATACAATAAGTTTAAGCTACATTAAGTTGCCAACTCCCTATGAACACTCATCAACTGATGTATCCCTCTGCGTTTTGCTGCAGGATTTTAGCAGACGACTTCGCGTCGTAGAACAGAGCACTCACTTCCTCGATCTCTTCTTTCGTGATCTATGTCTTCCCTTTCGTGTGAGCCAAAACCTGGGCCGGTGTCAACAGTTGCACAGCATATCTATCTCACAAAACATACGACGCATTAATATAGTGATATTATCTTACCTCAAACTGGCTCTGTCGCCAACTTCGCCCAGATATGCGAGAGCCTCTGGTGTCAGCTTGATGCTTTCAGTCGATGCTCTGATAGCCAGAATCTTCATTAGCTCCTCAAGTCCGTAGTTTGAAGTCTTGATGATCAAGAGTCTGTCCAGCAGATCCACAGGGATACCGTGAGGAGAGACCATATCAGTGCCCTTGATTGTGCAGATACCTCTGTTTGTTGCCAAGATTACGATGGGAGCCAGGGTTGACTCCAAGGCTCTGTTCAGGAAGGTGAAGCACTCGATGTCCAACATGTGCACCTCATCGATGAACAGGACTCCAGGCACCAGCTCTGCGATACCCTGGTCGATGTACCTGTTGACTACTTTATTGATCTCAGCCCTCAGCTTGTCAGTGAGGTCGGTCTTTTTGGGCTTCATCATCTGTCCCATAAGGCTCATGAAGTCCTGTCCACCCTGAGGACGTGCGTTCGCCATGTCCAGATCATGAAGAGTTACATCTTGCACGATCTCCTTCTTTTTGTGTACGTCTCCTTTAGGCAGAGGTACATACTCTTCAGCTTCCAAATCGTATTCGCTGGCATAGGCATCGCAACGACCCACACGCTTGACGTTGCCAGTTGAGGCTTCGATATAGATGACATCACCGACATTACACTTTTCACGGTTCAGGTTTTCGTACATGGAGGGATCGAGTTTGAGTTGTTTTGTTCCTTTGGAGGTCTTCAAAGTGATGACCACGCTGGATACGACTTTGCCGTTGGTGCCAGTGGGATCGTCTCTTTCCTCAGTCTTAAGCTCAGTGATTTCACCTTCCCAGACCTACTTTGTTTATTTAATCTTGAGGCCGATGGCTCTTCGGAAGTTTTCCATCAGTACTTCGGTCTTCTTGACTTCTGTCGAGTACACTTCAGAAGCTACCATTGGGCAGAAGGGCACTTTGGGGCCTAGCTCCTGCGCTACTGCCAGAGAAATAGCAGTCTTGCCTGTTCCAGGAGGTCCTGCCAAGAGGAGAGCTCGACCGGCCATCTTCTTGGCGCGAATGAGATCAACAACGATACCTCCTGCTTCTCTGGCGTTCTCCTGGCCGACCATACCCTGAGCAATTTCGTTGGCGAGGCCATCTTCTCTGAGGCCGAGTCCTTTAATATGGGTATGAGAAGCGATTCTCTGTGTTTTGGTGGTGGAGCGAACTTCTTCGATCTGTGGGGAGTGGGTGGGAATTGTAGGGGTGTGGTGTTACTTTGAGTTGGGTGCTCATGGTCTTGGGGGTTGATGGAGTGGGTGTGGACTGTTCAAATGTTGGGGAAAATGATTATAGATTCTACAGTATTTTTAAATGAGATCCAATAACATTTGGCCACTCTCCCTCGCACACAACAATGTTCTGGAATCAGGTTTAAATAAAATATATCTATATCTATGTACATGGGTTAATACAACTTCATTATTCTAATGCGCACCAGTAGAACTCTCGTCTTTGGTTCTCATAACCTATCGCAGTAGTAGGTCGCCCTCACTCCTGACTCCTTCCGGGCCTCCTCCCAACTAGTCACTCCCGTCATCGTCAGCACACTGTCGATCCCTCCTGCCTGTGCGAAGGCAATGTCAGTGTTCAGGTTATCCCCTATCATCACGCATTCTTCTCGCTTCAAATCGTTCCTTTCTACCAAAAAATTGAGGATAAATGGGTTAGGTTTTCCCATCACTATTGCTTTTTGGTTTGTGACGTATTCGACCTGGCAGACCACACTGCCTGCACCAGGCATGTGTACCCCTCCAACTTTAACATACCTGTCTGGGTTCGTCGCGAACAGCTTGGCTCCCTTCTGAATATAGAGGCTTGCGATACACAGTTTTTTGTAATTCATCGTATAGTCGATGCCTGCTACTACAGCCCCGACTTGAGGATCTAAATTTTTAGAAGTCGATATAAATTCCTCGACCTTCATTTATCCGCTAGCAGTGCACTGTTCGACCTGCAATCCCGAAGACTATAGCTCCGCACAAAGAGGTTTCGTCCCCAGGACTAAGACTTTTTGGATCTCCGGATTGAAGGTTTTTATATGCAAACTTGTGGACAGTGCGGAGTTATAGATGTGTTCTAGTTGGACAGGCAGGCCGTAAGACAGCAGGATGTCGAGGATGAGCTGGCGACTTCGGCCGCTGCTGTTGGTGATGTAGTACACTGATTTTTTGGCATTGTAGAGAGCTTTGATAGCTGTGACGGCTGCGGAGATAGGTTGTTCGGATTGCCACTTTGCTATCACGTAAAAAGTGATAAGGGTAAAAAAAGGGGAGTAGATGTTACGACAACTCCGTCGAGATCGAAAAAGAAGGCATTGTATTTGGAGGATATGTCAGAGAGCCCCTGGATGGTCGAAATGTGCTCGGGCATCTTGTGGACAGTTGAAAGTGGGAATTGTTAGGATGGTGGGTGGAAACTAATTTAAAAAGAGATCAGAAAATTAAATGGAATGTTCATAGAATCGAATCTCCGACAAGGTTCCCGAGAGATTTGGCGCACTCTTCAGGCAACCTGTGGCACTCTAACTGTAGCCAGCTCTGACAACACTCGATGTGCAAGGACAGGCTCAAGCCTCGCCCATGAAGTATCTGCCGGTTGAAGCGATCCATTTCCCGAATAAGGGCTTTGCGAGAATCGGATACACACGCCCGAGGAATGAGGATTGAAATCCCGAGAGTGCATGGACAACAAATCATACCTATGTAGTAGGCGAAACCGCAGGGCCAATAATAGACGATACGGTCGTTGATGGTTGTCAGTACATGCTCGAAAAGTTATCTCTAAAGGTATCCTTGAAGTTCTTAGGGGTAACTAGAATCGTATTGGGAGGAGATGGAGTTGCAGAATGTGATCCCAGTGGAAGGGAGGATGACTGGTTTGGGCAGCTGGTTGCTGGCCGTGAAGGAGTCAAAGCTAGTCGTTTTCATTGATAGAAAGGTATGAGCAAATGCGACCGTACAATTAAACAGCGGGATTCTGCAACATATAGATGCCATTGGGAAGCTTAAGTAATGTTCAAATCCCTGTCGGGTACTTTTATAAAGATCTTCAAGATTAGAGTTTCTCACTGATTGACTGACTTTAGCTTGTCCATGATTTTTGTGCGGGCTGCGTCTGTCCCGAACAACTCATAGCCCACTGTCACCACTCTGAAACCAAGGCTCTCAAAGTACTCCTGGCTCTCGGAAATTTTCTCTTCAACCAGTCCTTCGACTCCAAGGTACATCTTTGCATAGTCCAACACAAACACAGCAAGATTAAATCGATCCCCCTGCACCAGGAAGTCCACAAAGTACGGGTAGTCCACATAGTTCTTGATAAACTTAAAGTACTGCACCTTCTGCGGGTCGCCGATCATCTAATTCTGGCCCGAAGCTATGAGGGTACTAATACACTCTTCGGTAGCCTGCTTGAGTTCGGAGGTTTCTGTGCAGAACAACTGGATCTTGTTGGTGAAAAGGCTGGCGATTACATTTTACACCAGGACTGTGTCGTTTTCGAGTAGGGCGAAATACTCGGTGAGGAAATCTCTGGGGGTGCTCAAATCAGGGAGCTTAAAATGAGATTAGTCTTGGAGGATTATCTTTTTCCTGAGGTTCTTTTTTTCTGGAACCTTGATTTGGTTTTTGGCCGAAACATGACTAGCGGGGGCCAAGTAGAAGATGGGACGAGCACATCTTGGCAACTCACAAAAGTTGCGATCGATTGCCCGATCGAAGAGAGCTTTTTGGAGGCTCGCATACTTCTGGCTAATGAAGTCCAGGTTTTGAAGCACGAAGGTGTACTAAGCCTTGGCTTCTACTATTATCTCTTCTAGCACAATGGGGTACACTTTCTTATACCCGAGGCTTTGACTTCGGTTGCGGATACTGATAAGCAAGTCGAGCAGACCAGGTAGAGTGATGAATTTCTCGAGAAAGAGGATCATCTTATCGGAACGGAACAAATCGGACATCTGGGAAATGGGCTTGGAATGATTACCTCCCAAAGCGAGATACAGATCATAGCTCTCCAAGAACTTGATGATCGTGGAAATCTGGTGGCAATATAAGTCATCGGCAATCTACAGAAATAGATATAGAGAATTTTACGAAACAAATTTACCTTATAGGAGGAGTGTTTGAGCCTGAGCCCCGAATCGGTGAGAAGCTGGCTAAATTACTCCTCAGTATAGGCACCTTTTTCGATTGTGCCCAATTTGGGTTGTGAATACAGGAGAGAGTGGGGATGGGATTTGGTGTGATAGAATTGTTGGAGCTATTAGATATCAGAAGGCAGTTAGATTTCTCCTGCTTTGTTGCGCAAAACACCTGAGAATAGTTTCTAATGATGCTTATGGGCAATCCACCGATCGACTATTGCAGCGAAGTTCTCGAGGTACTTCGACTTGAGGTTAAAATACTTGATCTTGATGTAGTCGGTCTGCTCAAAGTGGATCCATTTCTATATTCCCAGACAGTATACGTTGTAGAAACGATGCGCTTCGTCGAGACTCTGTAGAAACTCCAGGTAGGTATTGAAGTGAGCAAACTTCTGGTACTTTTGGAAATGCAGAATCTCCAAGTAGACAAGACTACGAGGAGCGTACTTAAATTTCTCCAGCAAAATGGTGCAGTTCCGCTGGTTTTAGATACCTTACGTGCAGACAACCGAGGTGTATTGGTCGAGTAAGGTTTTGAGGATAAATCTGTCATTGGTGCTGAACACCATAGCGATGATATCTGCCAGATGGTTGGTATGGTTGAGAGGGGTGTACAGTCCCATTGATTCTGAGGTGGCGCAGACTGTAGTTAATCTAATCCAGAATTGAATACGAGTTATGGGATGCGAGTGTTGATTTTGTGTTTACATCTTCGCGAAACGTTCCTTGACTTCGAAAACCATGGAGGTCCAGTTCTTGTATGCGAGGTCAATGTAGAGGATCTGAGTCGCGTTGTGATGGCCCATGATTTCCATGAGTTTGGAGGAGTCTTCGAGGATACTAAGGTACTTAGAGTTGGATCAGCAAAAACAATTCTGTACTTTGTGGATGATCAGCTTGTATTCTTCGAGAGTAAATGTCTTGCAGAACTCTTCTTCGGCCATCCAGTCTTCTAGGTAGGCGATATTTCTGACTTTATTGAACCAGTAGTTGACCTATTGGAAGGCACTTTCAAACCTCAACGCGCCATCTAGGTGGCGAACACCTCCTTTGGCCTGTTGTTGGCGGTGGGTATTGGTATATTTGTGCAGCAATGGATCCAGCATCCGATTGGTCTGCAGTATATTGTAGAGTGCACTCTCGATTTGCTGCTAGCTGAGTTGGTCGAGTACTTGGGAGACTAGGAGATTGCCTACAACCGTGAGATGAGGACAGTCGAGAGTTATGGACTGAAGGACTTGCTCGTACTTATTATAGTTTTTGGCAAAGTCATCAAATGATTTTAAAGACAAATCTTGGCGCAAACGTTCAACTGTGTAGTTTATCAGATAGCTGCAAGGGTTGTTATTTTTGGCGCAGAGGTGCAGCAGAGACAGGCATTCGGCAAGGGTAGGCGAGAAATTATACTTCGCGAAGAGGCTCTAGACTGGTATTGGAAGGGGCGCGCCAGTCAGTTCCCTGGTGATATTATCCCAGGCTGATGCAGAACGGAAAAGAGAGTGCCAGTCAGATTGGAGGCCCTGTGGACCGCTAAAGTGGGAGGACAGTGCGGAAGCAGAGTTGAGGCGTTGAAAGAAACGAGCAGTGGAACGCACTATCATTTTGTATTATAAACAAAGAGGGTGATTATAATGAAGTGCAGGATTGTTTGAGTGAAGCAGTTGAGAGTAAAGGGAGGGCGGCAACAGAAGTATATAATGCAGGTTAGTCATCACCTGCATAGGAGAAACCAAGCAGAAGACTACGTGGAGACTGATCTATTGAGCATGGAGTCTTGAGTGCAGTTGTTTCTGGGAGCCTCTGAATCAGGTTTCGCCGGACACGTTCTATACCATCTCGTTTAAATATAGTTTATTTTAATACTCTATCCACAATACACATCCGTGCATCAATGAGCAAAAATAAAATCGTGGAGGACTCAGCCACATCCAACGAGTTCGACGAGGAGAC
This sequence comes from Lepidurus packardi, assembly GCA_023053545.1. Lineage (NCBI taxonomy): Eukaryota > Metazoa > Arthropoda > Branchiopoda > Notostraca > Triopsidae > Lepidurus > Lepidurus packardi. The sequence goes on from JAKZAN010000141.1 coordinate 78,675, forward strand.
GTACGACAAAAAGGAGGTACCCACTACCCCAGCCCCCGTCGATAAGCTCGCTTCCAAAATGAACAACAACTTCTTCGAAAGGACCAGGACCACCATTTATATGTTGGTGGCCTTTATCGTCATCCTGTCGATGGGCCATTTCTACTCGGTCTGCCTCGTCCTGATCCTCAACTACGGCATGTTCAGCGAAGTGAGCAGCATCCGCCGCTACTACGAAAGAGAGAACAAAATCCCCATCACCCCGATCCTCCCCTGGTATTTGTTCTCTGTGGTCAACTACTTCATTATTGGAAAACTAATCACTTACAAAATCCCACACCTCATGGACCATCACCTCTGGCTGCAAGACGTTCTTAAGTACCATAACTTTGTTACCTTCGTCCTCATCATCATCGGATTCCTGATGTTTGTGCTCTCCTTGGAACAGGGTTTCATGAAGTACCAGTTCCGTCTCTTCGGATGGACTTGCCTCGGCCTCATCCTCATTTGCCTACCCGGAGGAGCTATGATCCTTAACATCTATTAAGGGCTTTGTTGGTTCCTAATTTCGACACTACTTGTAATCTGCAATGACATTTTCGCGTACCTGATCGGCTACTTCTTTGGTAGCCACAAGCTCATCAGTCTTTCCCCCAAAAAGACGTGGGAAGGCTATCTTGGAGGAGCAGTCATTACTTTCATC
>JAKZAN010000142.1:0-80161 GCA_023053545.1 Lepidurus packardi
CCAACCCCAACCCCAACCCCAACCCCAACCCCAACCCCAACCCCAACCCCAACCCCAACCCCAACCCCAACCCCAACCCCAACCCCAACCCCAACCCCAACCCCAACCCCAACCCCAACCCCAACCCCAACCCCAACCCCAACCCCAACCCCAACCCCAACCCCAACCCCAACCCCAACCCCAACCCCAACCCCAACCCCAACCCCAATCGATCAGCCAGTGTCATCAGGAACCCCAACCCGATAAAAGACAAGGGCCCTGTGATGGATAGTTTTTTCTTCATAATTGAGTTCCATCACTTGACTTTAATTTTTTCAAGCATTAAAGTTCCCTATTCTGTACTTTTAATAGTTGTGTATAAATAAAAAATCAACGAATTCATGAAATGAATTTTGTATAAAAAAATAAGTATTAATTAGTTTATAAATTTTTAGAAAAAAATCCTTTTAGCAGCAGGAAAAATACTCAAAACAAATTATATAGGCTGCCTACCCTCCTTATGAACGTCGCTACAGATACTTCCACAGTAAAGCCTATTATCAATAAGAATGGATTCGCACAAAGGCTTACTTTCATGCAATCTGTGTTCCCGATCTATACTATGATCGGTTTCGCAGAATTATTTGGCCTCTTACTATACACACAAACTTTTCCTGTGTTTCTCTTAGCCATAATTCTCTGTTCGGTGACCCTACTAATTACGATCTATTTTTGGATAAAAACAACTCTCATAGATCCTACAGACCCCATTCAGATCAAACATCTCGAAGCTATCCAAACAAATATAGAATTCGACTCTTCATGCTACTGGCATTTTTGCCGATAGTGTCAAACTTATGTAAATGAAAACTCTTTCCACTGCTTCCAATGTAGAAGGTGTGTCTAATTCTTTGATCACCATTGTAAATGGCTCAATAATTGCATTGGTAGAAAAAACTACTTTGAGTTTATCGGTCTTATTGTTAGCCTCACCTGTCTGTGCTCATAAAGAGTTGCCTTCCAAGCCATCTTAGTTTAATCGGGTTCTCAAAATTACTAGGAATTTGAGGCACCCTTACCTGAGGTATTATGGATACTAGCACTTGCTTTCCTTGTTCTAGACTCCATTTTACTCTCGTTAAACTTGTACCTAGTTGGCCTTCATCTTTATCTCGCAATAACAAAAAAATCAACAATTGGATTGATTCTGTAGTATCGTCGAAGACAGCGACAATAAGCTGAAGTAGCATAATTGAATAAAGATGCAATGTCTACATACAAACCAATTTGCAATAAGATATACGACTCTGGATCATATGAGAGGACGATAAGTCAGGATTTGTCAAGCATCGGTTACAGGAGAAACCAAAAACGAATGGTCATGGAGGTTCGGAAACTTAAGGAGATCAAACCAAATCAATACAAATTAAGCAAATAGAATAAATAGGAAATCAATACCGAAGTGTTTCACAATATTTGAGCACAGACAAAAAATCTACTGGCAGAAATCTATTCGTCCTTTTTAATCAACAGTCCTTAAAAGTTTGACTCTTTATTCTTTCGTTTGATCTGTATCGATTCATCATGCTCTTCGTATCTGGATTCTCCAGAGATTTATTATTTCTCCTGTGGTCATTGGTAGCAATCTGCTTTTCATAGTAATAAGTCTTCAGCCTTTGACAAAATAATTTGAACTTCAAATACATCCTGCCCACTTCCTTTGCCTCATCTACTGTGTCAGCATCCACGGCGAATCGACAATGGATTTGTCTCTCAATTCCCAACACGCTATAACCTGCCAGTTTGTGCCATACCTTTAGGTTCAACTCTTCGCTAGGTCGAAACGGATCAAAATATCCAAATTTCTTAATCTGAATTTATTGGGGCATACAAGGAGGTTGTCCTACGAGATTGGCATATAGTGCTCTTGAGGCTTGCAAATTGTCCCTAAACTCTATATTTGCTGCGGAATCATTAAGATATCGGATTTCGATAGGATCAAAGTGCTCAAAATAGGCCAAAAGTCCTTTTTGTGAAAGAAGATCAATGCCATAGACATGTAACTAAATAAATAAAATGAAAAGTGTTTGCGTTAAGAAAAGATAGTTATTTTACGACATTAGACAGAACTCTATCTTTTTCGTAATTGGGTGTTTTTTATTGACAAAAAAACTCCAAAAGGCTCTTCCCTGTCTCAAACTTATACCAGTTGTTCATGGTTTCGATACACTTCTTCCTTTGAAATTCAGCACTCCTTCCCCCGACGTCTGCCTTATGCAAAAACAGCTGCTGTAGAATACCTTCTCGAACCATTCCTCCAACATCTGATAGGGGAGCAACATTCTGATGGCTGGAGGCTTCCTGTAGTAGACGTATTTTTTCGGGATTATTAATAGGGAAAAACTTGTGGATCCGCTCTATTTTTTTGTTTGCTTCGTGATGGAGTTCCTTTTTGGCGGTCTGGCTGAGGGATCCTGGGTGCATGGGAGAAGTCAAGATAATTTAGTAGGCAGATTATGAGAGACAATGAGGATGAGGATGAGTATGAGTGAAGATTAGATAGTGCTAGTGCACATCAGTCTGAAAATTGTATGTAGGACTATTTTAGAATTGTGGATTGCGGATTCTGGATTAACCAAAGGGGAGTGGCAGATACGGTTATTGATTAAAGCTAAATAAACATTAAGATTTTGAATTATAATGTGGTGATGAAAGGAAAACAAATATAGGTATAAATAATATTAATTTGCCTGAAGGGATGCTAAATGTTAGTTAGCACATGATAAAATAGTGTGTCGAAAAGAGAAAATGGAAAGTTATCTGACTAAACTTAAATGAATAGAAAATCAATACCTCAGTTCACATTCTTGGTAATATATATCAAGAGCCATTTACTAAAGAAAGAATGCTTATCTGTGCCACCACTCTCTTCGAGCTCTACAAAACTCCACACCCACAACCCCACTACTCCCTCAAAATTAGACATCCTCACCGTCACCTAATCTCCGACTATATCCATTGTGCAGCAAACTTCATCCCCCTCTATGCTAAAATATAAATATAAACATCTCAAGACAGTCTTCTTCTCAGACTGCCCTCCAATACCAAGAATCTTTTCTATGATAGTCAAAATAACCATCTGCCCCATAAAAGACTCTCATTCTTCGCTCTACTTGTCTATTCAATTGCCAAAACCAAATCTGTGTTTGGTCCTCTTACATCCAATTGCAGTCACCGGAGTGAAATCCACAAAGCATTACTATTCGAGTATGAAGGAACCATCACACTTTTGTCTCTCCCTCTCATAGAAATTGAATAGTAAAGTCTAACGGAGGTCGAAGAGCTCAGATACTTACTGAACCAATTTGCTTCCTAGAATAATTCTATCTAGAAGGTGTTTCTAAAAAAATTAAAATCCTTAAGAACATTTCAGGAAGTCATGTAGGAATTAGAATCCTTAATGCTCATGATGAATCCACAGTTGAGCCATGGCTAAAGGCGGGGAGTGCTGGGAGTCCGAGTGAGAGCGCGAGTTGAAGGGGAAAATATTTCACCCATAAGTAAACTTCGCGCTCACGACGGTAGATTTTCTTCGGAACGGGATGGAAAAAACAGGAAAGCTTCGCCTTCTCATGACATGTTTAGACGATACGATCTTAATTACTGCCGGGCGAAGAATAAATAAACTAGATCATCGCAAAAGAGTCATCTGAAATCTAGTTCAACAACCCCCAACGCGAGCTATAGCAACGAGAGCCCCAAAATCAGAAATACTTACGTTGGCAATCATAATAGTAGTTGTGAGTTTAGCCTTCACCAGAAAAATGAGTCTACACCACTTCATCTCCTAATGAGCCGAACTTCAGGTCGATTTTCCCAGAAATCGATGAACAAAGCGAAGAGAAAAGATGATTCGTAATCCCAGTAAATCAAATAATGCATAAGTTCCTGCACACAGACATATAATAGTTTGTAGTCAACAACCCCGGACTCTTCTCTAAATATAGTATCTCAAATGATCGATAATTTTCTTTTTTCAAGAAAACAGAAACTTAGCCCTCAACTACAGTTCTCATTAAAAATATATGATTCGAACTTACGAAGGCAAACTGGTAGCCTTAACTCCTATCTTTACGAAAAACCAATCAAAGATCAATAGAATACCTTACCTATTGCTACTGTCAGCAGTCATAAAGATAAGCACTTATTAGACGATGATTTGGAGACTTTCGAACTTTCACCAGGTGCGCCCAAAACACACACATTAGAACAAGTATCGCAATCTGTACCTATCAGTGATGGACATGAGTACAATAGCAATTCATAACTCAATCGAAAGACTCTTCAAAAGGGTCAAGAGAAGTGCAATTAAAAGAGATACTATTAAAGTTGCCACATTCCAATAATTAACATATGCGAAGATATCAGTAAAAGTGCCAATAGCAATAGGAGAGGAAGAAAAACAAGCTCGAGAGGACATGACAATCGGGAAACCTCAAACAATCATGACACAAAATAAAGAATAGTCGATCATATAGAATTGGCAAAAGATAGGTCTCGGATACTTTAGGAGCAGCTCGCACAAATAAATATTCTGGGGGAAACAGTCACTTACGCCAGCCAATTCTTTAAGAATTCAGAAATTTCACTCAGTATCGCTTGGCAAATACCCATGTTCTTTATCTACAAGAAATTTCTTTAGCATCGAACTGCCATTTGCCATAGTCCTGAACGCTACATCACTCCTCACCAGAACTAGAACATCCTAACATTTAAAACATCCAATCAACTCTTCTGGTAGCCTACAAGGAAGATAAAATTAGAGGAGTAAAATTAACAAATAGAGAAAGCTGTCAAGAAAATGCTATCAGTAGCAGCCAATAAGACTAAAACTCTTAAATCCCAGGATTATGGAAAGGCTACTCTTATTTAAACATATCTAAATCTGAATCATGAACCCGAGAACTCTCAGATTTTGCTTAGGCTGAACATAGACATGGCCAATAACTTGCATAAAAAATATATCGAAAGAGAAGGCACGATGAAGATGCTGGTGAGAGTGTACGAGAGCCTGCTGGTGGCCCAAAAGTATCCTTTGGACTTAACAAAGAGGGAGCTTTCATATAAGCAAAACTACTATCTGGAACTATATTTCAATGAATTGAGCCTTGAGGTTAACAAGCTAGCCGGTACTATGAATGTCCCAGCAAATAAACCATAGTGATCATCTTCATAGTATCTAGTATTTTTTAAAGTTTCGCAGTCTGCGTAATATATAATATTTTTGATAATTTTATACAATGAGCAATTCTTATAACCTTAAGCGCCAGGGCGAGGATCTCGAAGAAATTTAGAATCCACTCAGGAAGAAGCTAGTGATATCTTGTCCACTCCCTCCTTCGGAACTCAAACCTAAACCCATATTTTTGATGAACACTTCCATCTATCTACTTACATCTGCTGAAGAATATAAAGAAGCATATAGCATGCTGGCCCAGATCAGCCAGCCCATGTCGAGACCTACATACATGCAGCATTACTAAATCAACCAAAACTCAATCGTCAAAGCTATCACTCTCGGTTACACCAGCCAAGACATTATTCAGGTACTGGAAAAATATATGAGAAATGTGCAAATCCCTCCCGAAATGATCAATATCATCAAACTCACTACCATGAAGTACAATTGCGCAAGGATGTACTTAGAATAGATTGAAGACGGCAATTTCTACTTCCTAGAAATTGATGAGCAAACTTACTTGGAGTTCAAGCCAAGTGATTTGAAGGATTTTAGTCCTCCTATAGCAAAGGAAATCAACCGCTTTCCCGAGAACGGTAAAACTATCATCAAGCTCAAACTGGGATGTCATAAATAAAATTTCATTGCATAAAAACTTTACAAACTCAAAATCCCTTTCCATTATGAATTCGCCTACAAATCTAAAAGGAACAAGTATCAGAGGAAAAGATATAAGACAGGCTTTGAACTCAATATAGATGATGGAGTGCTGAGTCTCAAAGATCTTAAGATATAACTGAAGACTTTCACAAAGCTACGTAGTTACCAAGAGGAGGCTCTAAAGTCAATATTCTTCTATAACAAAGCCAGAAAGTAGGAAATGGCAAAAAGTGGTGTGATTGTACTGCCCTGTGGGGCAGGTAAGACTTTATTAGGTATTTCGGTTGCGTGTAAAGTCAAGAAAGAGACACTGATTGTTTGTGCTGGAGATGTAGGCGTTGAACAGTGGAGAAGAGAGGTTCTAAAGTGGACTTCTGAAATCCATCCTGATCAGGTAATAACTCTAACAGCAAAAAGTGATAAGGATTTTAAAAGGAATGTTAAGGATGATACTCCGATAATACTAATCACATCATACAAGTTCCTTTCTTCCAAATTTTCAAAAAATTAAAAAGGGGACTCAATTAACTCCAATTACGAGTGGCTGCGTAAAATGCCCTGGGGTCTCGTAATATATGATGAAGTGCAAGGGCTCCCTGCTAAAGACTGTCAGGAAATTCCTAACAATATTCAATCACATTTACGGATAGGACTCACTGCGACTCTATACCGAGAGGATGAAAATATCGACATGCTGGACTATTTAGTTGGGCCTCTTCTATACTAAGGGAATTGGAAAGATTTTGTGGAATCAGGCTATTTAGCAAATCCATATTGTATTTAGATTAGAGTAAAAATGAGCCCTCACTTTATGAATCGCTACTATGATAAGAAACTAACGAAGGATTCTCGAGAGCTCCTTTATCGCGCAAACCCAAATAAACTTCGTTGTCTTTCATATTTAGTGAAGGTGCACGAGGAGAGAGGAGATCAAATAATTATCTTCTGTGATTCTGTTCCTCTGATCCTCCACGTTGCAAAAGCTATCGGTAGATTCGCAGTTTTTGGAGAAGTACCGATTGAAGATAGGAACTTTATTTTCGAGTTTTTTAGAACTGGAAAAATTAAAACCGTCTTGATGACCAAGACAGGTGATGAGGGTGTCGATTTGCCTAATGCTAATGTTGGAATAGAGCTTACAATATTCCAAGGATCCAGAAGACAGTCTCTCCAACGACTTGGCAGGATCATGAGACAAAAGGAGAACCCTACAAATGAGTATAATGCTTTTTTCTATTCTCTAGTAAGTGAAGACACAGACGAGAAAAAAGGCTTTTTGAAGAGACAAGGATGTATGGTAGACTTGGGTTTCCAATACGATATCCTAAACTAAAAGGACCTGGAATATCATGACGAGAATAACAAGTATAATTACTTGACAAAGATCAAGTAAATCCAAGATGAAGATGGGTATCTGAAAGAACTTCTTGCAGAAAAATAGAAGGAAAGGGAGAGAGAGAGGGAAAGGCACCCATGATGCAAAAGAATATTTTATTTGATAGAATGTTCAAACGATCATTTATTTAGTTTTTTATCCCAAACCCAATTTGAAAGCCTGAAAGATTATAATCGTTATTGGTAATATACTAAATTTGATGGAACAAACACTCATCTAGAAGCTTGAACACTACCACATCTCCGTCCAGAAACTCTCAGAACTTCGTAACGGTATGCCTTTATCCTTTTCACTCTTTATTTAGGTCTCCAAATTAGGGGTCTCCTACAACTAACTCGATTTCCTGCTTTTTCAGATCTCAAGTTAAGAGAAAAAGATCTGCACCACTAAGGACACTGTGTCACTAATCTGAACATCATCCTCAAGACTCTCAAGAACCATCCACAATGCACTCCTTCTCTCAGACAACTCACTGCATTCACTCTTATCGAAGTACTTAATCACCCCAAAATTCAAATTTAAATATATTGTATTTTTGAATATTAGGACTCCTCCAAAATGGCTCTTCTCTTAGAATGGATACTGAACGAGATCAAATCCGCTAATTTTTGTGCATAATAAGGAATAGCTGAATAGTAGAACCATTATGACGAGGCCCATGAATTCTAATTTAACAACTATCCACAACCTGATAGCCTTCAGTATACTCCCAACCCCCATGGTATCGAGAACCTGTATTTCGTGAGCGATCTGAATAGATTAGAGAAATCATCAGAACAGGAATTTGACCGTTCAAATGCAATGGCAAAAGTCCAGAACGACCCAACGAGCACTCTGGAATCCCCGACTGCCTAATAGTAATTTCATCCTGCGATTCCACAATAGCAGGTTGTGCGCAGCGATACTGGCAAATTCAAGATATTCAAGCCTAAAAGCAGCATTGCTAGATAGGATGATGTGCTCTAAAATGTTTCTGATCTCAATAAAGCTGTTAATCCAGACGTCGTTGATAGAACAGACAAAATAAGGGAGCAACTGAAGGACCACAAGACTCTATAAAAACGAGACCAAAACCAATACCAAGCGTAGAATAGTTTTATACGAGCCAACCGAGTTGAATTGTAATAGGGACAAAGAAAAACACTCCCAGTCCCAAACTTTAAGAATAGATCGACTCAAGAATAGCATCATAGAAAAAGACAGTCCCCTAAAAGTGTGTTTGAAACATAATCATCGGTTGAGAAGAGATAATTTTAGAGTCTGGATAAAAATTCAAACATTTCATCAAGAAGATCCAACAGCAAGAAAAACGAAAACAAGTTATCTACGTTTTTCGAGCTGGAGGATGTTTCGTGTGTTCTGCGCAAAAAATTGGTTGAATGGCTGATTGAAATCAACTTGCTTTCTAGCATAGCTCTGCGAAACTATGATAACCTGCATTTAATTTGCAAAAATGGGCTCATATTCCCAGAGATCATCAATTACAAAAAGGGTAGGGGAGAGGATATAAAATACTAGAAGAGTCCTAAAAACAAAACCGAGATTCAAGCCAACTACCGTAAGGTCTTCCAGGAGCTCGAGAAATATCCATCTTTTTCTTCTCAAACCCTCCACAGGTATTAACATTTTGTGCCTCAGGCTGATGAAAAAGCGTTCTGGATGCTCCTGAAAGACATCCATAGCCACTTTACAAATCAAAACACCCGCAAATACTCCAAGCAAATAGTGTCCCGATAAATTTCTGATCGCTCAAAACAAGGTTAATCCTCTAACTGCATTGATGAATACCAAAACATCAAATCTCGTAGCAATCTCTCATCCAAATAGAAACAAGTGAAAGAGGTTTTCTCGGGAAAATGCTTACCAAATGTAATGGAGAAGATGAAACCATTCAACTAAAATACCAATTCTGGACAGCCAGAAGAACCAATACAGAGACCACCATCTCCATTATTATAGAACCTCATGAGAAAGATATCAAGTGACGCAAGCAAAGATTGCCTCGAGAGTAAGACAAGAAGTTCTGATATTCCCAATAATAACAGCTACAAATATCTGAGTTCAAAAAAGAAAGACTCTTACTCATCTCCTTTCCGAAAGAATTCATAACTGAGACAGAATAAAATCTTGATGACAAGGAGTCACATTTCTTTAGAAAACTCCTTGGTACGGTCGAGGATAAGTTCTGTCCATTCCAGTACACCTAAAAGCACAAGCCATAGAATCTGCGACATTCCATCAGTGACACTTGAGATGTAGATCGTCGCATTATAATATTTGAAATAGATCGGCTACTCATCTGTCAATTCAAAAAAACCTGTCTCTTCATCACTAAATTCAGCAGACCTGTTCACTGATCCAATAAGAAACGGGACCTTACTGAATCTGGTAGTCTGTAAGCGTTTTGGCTGTAAGTCGAAGTTCCATATTAAGCCTAAAGGGATAACTGAAGTACGTGAGAACTTTACAGGGGCCTTTTCGATCATGAGAAAGAAAGCTCCCAATACTTTCCCTGGAGAGTTATCAGGAAATCAATAATAAATAATCTAATAGGTTATCAAAGGTTAGAAATCTCTTTTCTATGCTTTGGTTTACTATCTAGTCAAATGGTAAAACCCTTCTAACCAAGAAAAATCTGCAGCTCATTTAGCAATATACTATAGTGACCCAAAACTCACCTTTCATCCATCAGATCAGAATAATATCAGCTCAATTCAACGGAGACAACTGGTCTTATCCTGGCTCAACTCTATAATCAATCTCTCCTCCCGCTTTCACATTAAAGATGTTCATAATGTCGTTCGGTTGTCAAAGGCTGGCTTATTATTTATCTAGCTAGCTAACATTCTGACTTCAAGACCAATAAAACCCGTTCATTAAAAACCCGAATATAGTTTTCAGTGTCAAGCAAACATTACCAAAGCGCTTCAGCACTTTGCTAATGAGTATGAGTATTTAAATGGACTCGGCTTAGAGTGGAAGTCGAGTGAGGTTAGTGAAGGCCACTAAGACATAGTTTTTGATATTCTGATGTAAATAAAAAAGGCAGTCTAAATTCATAAAAAGTCTCAGACTTAAATCACGAAACTCGAAAATCCCCCCTCTTTTCTACAAGTCTTCCAAAACATTACACGGGAATAGACGAGTAAGAGTCGATACGAACAGAGTTAAATTAGTGATCAGACTGATCTAGAACAATCTTTTTCTAAGCCTAGTTTCTCTATTTGCCAAAACCAGATGAACAAACAGATTCCTTCGCAATCTCATGAAACTCGCGATATATAAGTCGACTGGATGAGGAAAATCGGGTTCGTCTGCAAACTAGAAATCAATTCTGGGGTGTTGCTATCACGTTTGCTGGAGAAGCTGACAATGAAAAGTCTCGATGGTATAAACCCCTGCCCCCGCTCGAAGGCAGAAATGCTGTCAAACATCAGGAGAGTGCTAAAGTAGCTAAGAAAGGGAGCAGGTAACCGGTTGTTTGAGAAGATAGACGAGATAGGTATTCTGAATGCGGACTAGCACTAGACACTGAATATTTACAGACTAATTCGAGAAGCCTATAAGCATAGTTATGTATTTACAGAGAAGAACAAAAGGAGAGTATCTATAAAGCAGGGCTGAAAGTCAGTGATACAAATGCCTCAGATAGAGATTGCGAAGTAGTTTCATTGATATTTTAAAGTTTGTAAAGTTAAATGTGGGATTTGAGCCAACTATCACAGAATATTAATCGAATAAAAACTTTACCCTGCCCATAATCCACTCTCCCTTTTTCTCCCCATGAGTCAAGGCAATCTCGTATCTCGCATCCCTGAATACTCTATCCTCAGCAGCAGGGTTTTATCTTTCGACCCCAACCCTTCTTCGAGTGACTTTGGTTCGTATCCACGTAGCAACATGCTCAGTACCAAGCGCATCGAGATGCAGCGTAATCTAGCCTCAAACATCGCCTTGGCATCTGATGCTAACCATATTAAGATTCTGTTTCTGCATGTGTCGTAAACTTTAAAAGGACCTGAAGTGGACAATTTCCAGTAGTCTCTGCAGAATGAATATAAGATGCACTTGAGCTACTAGACCTTTAGATCCCCGCCATTTCTAACAAGAATCAATTTCTCGAAGCTTCCCATCAGTTGTGTGATTGTAAATTATTCCGATATCGAGTGGGCCAAGAGGTTCAGTGCCAACGCCCTGGGAAAACTAGCAAATTTCACGATATATGTATATTGCAGAGAACCTCAGGAAATCAACAGCTTGGCTTTGATGATTACATAAAATCTAAAGGCAGCAACAAATTTTGACGATATAGAACTAAGCATCAGGGCGGACTATGAAGCATATAGTGATAAATATGTCCACGAAGTCACTGAGAAGAGGATTAGGAACAAGTTTTACTACAAGAATAAGCACAATGAAGTACTCAACATCTACTATGAGGAAAAATTACGCAAAATTATTTAACCTTATGTTAATCCGATTTCGAGCAATAAGAAATTCAAGAAAACCAACTTTTTCTGCTTTAAGGATATGAAATAGCTAGTTAAATGGACCAAGTCCCGTAAGGTCTTCAAGAGAGGCCTTACCAGACACATAACGCAATCTATAATTTCTAATTCTAGCAGATAAATGAGTTTTGTCGGACAAGCAGGCCCCGGATCACTCAACAGTATTGGAGATCTGGTGAAGGTATCATAAGCAGCGGACATCAATTACTTTCTGATTAGTGGCTCGCATCCAGAACTAAAGGAAATTTAAACTTTTTGTCTGGCAGACAAAAACACGAAGATGCTGGTTTTAAAAAACGAGGCAGATCTGAACGCAATGCAACATCAAATGAAAATATTCGCCTCTGAATAAGGTCAATTTACCGAAAGAGATAGACTGATTATGAGCGAGAAGCTGATTGTCATGATTCATCATGAAGATGATATTACGAGACGAGAACTCGAGGAACAATAGAATTTTAATTTCCATGCTGAAGTAGTTTTGGTCCTCTCATCAGAACAACTGGCCCGCGAACTCTGGAGGATACATGAAAACTAAAACTATTACGGTCTCATTCTCATGTTCGAGGATAGATACTAGTAATTTTCAGATACTGTCGACTTACTCATGCTTGGCACTTCTGATCACACAGACAATTACCTCCGGGTTGATAACATAAAGGTAGTCCTCAAAAGACCCAGGAATCATCCTGACGACTTCATCGACTATTCCTATGTCCAATAGCAAAATCACAAACCATTTATCGTCAGACCTGAGGACCTCGCCTAAGTTGACTCAGACTACTCTCTTATCTAGCAGATCTATAGGGCAAGAAATACATTTTATCATCCGGCCCAGGGCATCATCGGCACTAAGGTCTTTATTTATATCCGCCGATCGCGAAGTACACTCATTGAGCTTCTTAGCACATAAATCATGGCCAATAAGAGATTAGAACTTGAAACATACTAAGATAAGCAACAATTGTAATATTTGGTGAGCAAGACTCACAAAAGTCAGTGTGCCCTAGTCGTGACGAACCAAAAAGAGCTTATTGAGGTTATGAGATCTATAAAAAACTAGTAGAATATCTATGTACTACTAGTAAGTCCAAATGAAACTATAAGCTATGATCCGCAGATTCTCAAAACTGGCACAGAATAAGATATCAATAATTTTATCAAACAGATACCAAACAACTAATTTGCAGGAGCCTGGGGTGAAGAGAGTTATGAAGAAACTATCAAATAGCAAAAGGAGACAGCTTCTTCAGCCAGTCTCAATATCCAAGAAGAAGCTCTCAAAAGGATGGATATGGATGATGATCGACCTAGAAAATTCTTTTTTCTACCTGGTCGGCCTATCGTGACCATTCGTATGCCAAATAATGAAGAGTCTAACAACTCATTACTTTTCGAAACGCGGATAAAAAAAAAATTGAATGATGATGTTAGCTTTAAGACTTATCGGACATCGGAAGAAATCAGGGATATGGATAAATGGGAGGAACCACTTCAGTTCCTAATTATCAACAATTCATATTTATAGTGGACAAAGAGGATGGCGTAGCAGTAAATCAACCAACCGTTTGAGATTATTTACTACACACAAAAAAAACTTGGCCCTTTCGTATAACTCATCACTAAACCCAAGTACAAAAGATTCAAACTCATTGCCAACAGGTGGCAAAGCATCGAGGACTATATTATTGGTAAGTTTAAAAGGGTAACAAACCAGAAAGACATATATCAGTTAATGTCTAATCAACATCTACATATTTTCCTCCCGAAATCAGACACTCAACTCCAAAAATATCTTGATGACTACGCCTATCATTTTAATAATGAGATCGCTAAACGATGTAAATACCATTATTTCAACCTACAAGATCAGAATCAACTACTGAACGAACTCACAAAAATGGGTGAAAAGATTCTGGCTTTCTTGATTGTTAACGAGGACAGGCAAAAGGTACTTGATTAGTACTCAGGAGGAAATCTCATCTACTCGACACCCGATACTTTTAGGCAGTTAATAGTGTCTTCACTCAACTTGAATGCGCGAAACAAGCCCCATGAGAAAACCTAAGTCATTACTAAGGATGATAACGAGGCAGCAAGATATATAGCAAGCATTCGTTTTATCAAAGATAGTGAAGATCAGCCCAAGCCTGTAGTGTTTGTCAAGGAAACGAATCTGTCGTGGAGATATTTTCTGAAACGAAACGAACGAATGCACAATAAATTTCTTTACAACTAATTCAGACGCTCGGTAGATCTCAGATCAAAGATTGAGAATCTGCGACTGTAAAAGAAAAACGAAATTTGGATACTAGTGCAGGGCTCGAATTAGTATTAAAAGTATAGGAAAAAACTCATGGGCTACACTGTTAAATTTATCATCTATGATTCTGCTTTTCAGACTCCGCTTCAGACCGATGATATAGTACTGGCCTCTTCCGAAACCCATGAAATCTAGGCCTATCTTCTCAACTATCGAAAACATTCCAAACATATCATTCCTGATTCTGCTCTCCCTACAAGTCAACAAATGCAACAGGGGATTTCCTTTATATATAACGCTGAGTTTCCGATACGGTAGGAATGTCAAGAGCTATGGAAACAAAGAGTTAGGGATGCCTTATTCTAAAGTTATTCCACATTAGAATAAATGAATTTACTTTTAAAGAAAGCTTAACGATCTCAAAGATTCGTCTATTTGGTCCTGACTCGTTAATAGAATGCTTGCCTCCAAACCCAAAAGACGCTAAAAAATCTAAGAAGAATAGTGATGCAGAGCCAGATGCAAACAAACTATGGTTTATCATTTGAGAGTCCTTAAGTGATCTTTTGTGGGAACTTCGTGGCTGATCAAAATATTTTTTTAAGAAACCTAGCCTTTACTCTGAGTAATCCCTGTACTAAGATAGCTAGAAAGGATTTCGGGTCTCGTTAACCTATTATCGACATTTTCGTTAAGGAAGGCATGTTCGAAAAGTAGAGACTAAGGAGAAATGAAAAATTCAACCGTAGTTTTAAACTACATTATTACCAACACAGAGAAGATTTGTTGGACAGTATCGAGACCATAAGTAACAAGAACGCTGTCGTGGTAGTCGGAGAGTCAGATCTAGAATCCCACCTTAATATGAAGCCCAACTTAAAATTTATCAGCTATGATCCTAATAAATAAAAAATCTCCGACGATATAACTAAAGCTATCCTAGTTTCAAACTCACCCCAATAACTTTTGTTATACTTTCGAAACCTACCAGATAATAGACTATAGAAAGCTAGAGCTATTAGAAGACCTGTCAATATTTACATAAAGAATGACGTCGACAGTCTTAAACCTTTAAGAAGAACATCATAAGAAGCTGCAAACAGAAACGCCTATCTGCAAATCCATGGTTACGCATACCTGAATCAGCTTTAGAATAATTTGTTAAAGCTGCCTAATAATGAGATGGCGATTATCTTGATCGATAAAGTAGGCATCGACCAAGAAAAATAAGTTTAAGAAATCATCAATAAAGTGAAGCTCAGTGATCCGAAAAAATAAATAAAACTGATACTGCATTCGAATCGAGGCAGAAGACCTAAGGAAGAATCGATCAATAAGATACTCGTAACTGATTCTGATTAGCTCATCCAGGATTTTATAGAGAACATCCCTTTAAACCCACATCTCCCATTATAACAACATCAGCCTGTCCCATCCAAACTTCCATCAGATATCCCATTACCATTATTTACCTCTATTCCAAAAAAGGATAACTCTGGCTCCCAAAAAAACATTATAATAGAGTATAAGAAAAAGCAGCCGGCCACCAGACCTCCATCTCCCCAAACCTTCTTAGACTGTTTAGATGCACCCGCTGCTCAAATAAACTTCGCCTTCACATTGTCAATGTACCTGAGTAACGCTTAAGCTTTAGAACCAAACCTTGCTTCACCTCTTATAAAACCCAACCTCCCAAATGTGTAAGTACCAATCCTAGAATCGAAGGATATTATAAGGAGTGAGAAACAGATGGAGAAAGGATGGAGGCTGGGGCTACTCTGTCTGGAAGATAGTTGGATGTCCCGAACGATTATGTTCATCTTGGATAATACAGCCAAACATATTAACGTGCACGTACAAAAAATGTCATCGGTAAGGCAGATATAAGAGTTTTTGAACATCAACTACAGAAAGTTTGAGAAGTTCAGCTTGATTCTGGCTCCCTACCAACTAACACACTTCATTGAGGCTTCCAAATTGGAAGACTTGTATCACACACTGAGAGTTTTTCTTCTACATGATCCTATAGTTCTAACTGAAATGTCAATCATCTTCAATCTCGGGTGGGAACGTTCTGATCTATCCTTACCTTTCCGCAATAAAGAACTTCCCTTAGAGTTAATTAACGCTGAAAAATACTATATCTATGCCCAACCTCAATACCTGAAGAACCGCATAACCATGCCGGAGGCTTCATATTTTACTTATAATAACGCCATTGAGTTAAAGGAACTTCTATCAAGCGTAAATGAGCCAGCCTGTTTCAATCTTGTACTTATCGATAGATAAATGTTCAAAGCGGTTCGATAGATCCCCTATCTCTTTCCTAATACAAGACTACTTGTCTTGAGTCCTTTTGTGACCAAGAGGTAATTTTTCGACCTAAATGGACAGGATTTTTGGATATTCTCAACAACCAAGTAAAAAAGCATCGAATAAGAACTATCTCGATTGCTCACATCTGTAATACCGACTCTCCGCAGATCCTCTCCAGGTGTCTACGACCCAACGATCAAAACTCTGATGCTCACTGCTGAGCAGACTCCATTTATCTCTCATCTTGATCTAAGTGACTATAAAAAAGTCATTATAGAACCTGGTTAAAACCTGAAGTTCAACAAACCAGAGCTTTTGACTGGTAACCAAAGAGTATTTACTTTGAACTCCTAAAATACTGGGAAGCTTATTGTTGAATCTCAAAAGGGCTTAAATATATAGGCGCAGAACAATTCCAATAAACTCAACGTATCGCTCAGACAGATCAGAAACATTGAGGAAGCCAGCGAAATCAGATAGTAAATATTAGTGAATTCACCTAAAGATCACTTTAAAAATGATGGTTCGAATGCAATATCCTAGAATCTGAAGAATGTGGATATTAGAAGCGAAAATAGTTTGTGCATGAAAAGTGAGGAAGGCCTCAAGATCCATAAACATTAAAGAGACAGGCAGCTTCACTCTATATTTAGCAAAAAGTTTTTATAAAGATACTCATGTCTAGGTTTCTACTACTTCGGATCAGATCATTTAATACCCTACAGCACAAGTATCCGCTGTCTCAGCTCTCCCGCTGATCTTGAAACCGAATTCAGAACTAGTCCCCATCGAATTATGGTCATTTTCTGCAAAGAAGACTCCCTAAATACGATACCCCGACAGATATTTGCAAGTTAAAGAGTCAAGATTTTGGTTGTTTCATCTTACCATTTAGAAGGATTCTTAACTGTAGAATCAAAAGAAATCCCAGATGTCGTGGCTCGTCTTTCCTAATACGATCGAAACTGTCGTTTAATCTATTTACTTGTCCAATAAAACTTCAAGTTTAATCCCCGATAACTCATTTAAAGGCTGCAAAAAGAGGAACAACCCTATACAGAGATTCAGTTCGATGATACAACACATCTATCAAACATAGCGAGTAGATTTAGGGAAAGGATCGTTAAGGCTTACGTTGTCTGCCAAGAAAACATCAAAGACACTGTCAGAAATATAATGCATAACCATAAAATTAATTTTTAGATTCACAGCTCGAAATCCTTGGGTCAACGTGCTTCTCCTTCATCGAGGCGCAATCTTAACAATGCTTCAGTTACTAACGTCCTCAAAATGAATGATATCAAGTACGATCTTGTTGAGATAGACGTAAAAAAGCCAGTAATTAGTTAATAGTATGACAGTCTGTAGTCTATTCTGAAAAAGGAAACTGATCGGCATTTTGTTTGCCATGAGAAGAACACAAGACTTATTGAGATGTTATCTTCATTGCCTGGGAGTATCCATATTATAGGGAGCGACGACTAATTAGCCTTAAAGATTGGATAACTGCAAGGTAAACCAACGGTGTTACTCACATAAGGATAGGGAAACATACCTGTAAATATCGATCGCAATGGATCGTTTGTGATTTATTTAAAGAATAAAGGAAGATTGGTGGCTCTCCCAAAAAACACGAAAGTAGTCACCTCTCTGAGACAGGTTGCTCAGTTATTAAAGGTGAGTAGCCCCCCTAAAAAGCCTAACTTGAAGCTGGAAGATTTCTAGAATGTCAAAATAGTCTACGATGACGCTTTATCCCGAGAGAACAAGATTATCCTGCTTATGTTCACCGATTAAAATAAGCGAACCATTCCTCTGCAGGTTTCTCATTGGCAGGAACTACAGAATCTTGCGCGATAGTCCCCTAATACTCTTTTTATCGCTATGGTGGGTAAAGATAAGGCTCGGACCCTCAAACCTATCCCCTAAGACCTCAACGTTGTGCTTGTTAAAAGGGATAATGACTTTAAAAAAATATACAGAAATAAGTAATATCCTCGACATGCAGGCCTAGATACTATTGTTGAAGAAGATGAGTAGGAGATCATCCTAGACTTAGACCACAGATACACTAGTATGCCTGATTCATTTCTAAATGAATTGCTTTATAAGCTCGGTAATCCACACCCAAAATCGAAGGTGCCCGGCATAGGAAAATCAGAAGGCGGCCCTCATTAAAGCAGCTAATCTCCCAATAGGTAGGCTCCTAAAAACTACGATGATATGTAGACCATCACCGATCGATTGCGTTAATTTCTGCCAATTCTGAATGGAGAGGTTGTTAGGATATTGTTACCTTCAGAATAGCTCGATTTAAAGGATCTGCTCTCTTCGGAGTTCGATACTCTCATGATCGTTAAATACACGAATTTTGGTTATCTAGAGAGCTACCTTGCTCGCAACGCTAAATATCCGACTGTTGTTTTGTTACGAGATGATCTCCTCCCAAAAGCGGCGGAATTAGCCTCAAAATATCCCCATATTAGGATCATCAGAATCGGCTACCGCCAATAACAAAATGCAGTCGGCGTTACTCTCAGTCTTGGCCCACATCAAACCATTTAACTCTTAAGATGGATACTAGACTAAAATTTCATAATTTAAAAAAGGCTCAACAATGAGCTCGACAGAATACAAAAGCCGACAATCAAGGGCTAATAAAATGCTCTCCTACCTTTAGACCATGTGTCACAAAAGATGGTCCTATGCTTAAACTCACATCGGAATGAATTTGTGAGGGTAGCTGTTTAGAAGATGTGCGGTGACAGAGTAGAGTTTCTATAATACTTCAATGCGGGAAATCTCA
This sequence comes from Lepidurus packardi, assembly GCA_023053545.1. Lineage (NCBI taxonomy): Eukaryota > Metazoa > Arthropoda > Branchiopoda > Notostraca > Triopsidae > Lepidurus > Lepidurus packardi. The sequence continues at coordinate 19,168 of JAKZAN010000142.1, forward strand.
GAGCAAGACTCGAAACTCTTTAGGAGGATGAGGTTGTTCTGATCCTCAGCAACGATGACCAGATTAAAGATGTAGAGAGTATCAATACAAGAAATCAGCGATGCTACTACATCCGGTATATTTCAGACCATATGAAACCATCAGAAACCTTCCAATACAATGATCGACTATTGTACACAGGTTTCACCCTGCAGAGCGTCTCTAACTTCATCAATAACCTGGTGTACAAAACTTATAAAAGACTCGAGAAAAGGTAAAGATCAGCAAGATCAGGAGGGCGACAACTCAGACACATCAGCTCAGCACGAAGTCTAAGAAATATGAGCGAATAAAAAAAATACCGAAGAAAATACATCCCCAGTACTTTCGGAACTGCACCACGATTCGAGTACTTTGATGATAAGTATGTGCCGATAGTGGAACCAGCAAAGAGTGGGCGAGGCAGACAAGCATAAGAAACTGGAGGTAATAGAGTATTGCGTCGACCCACGAAAGAGAGGCATAGTCAATTCTAAGAATATGGGTTTTGATGTTTTTCTAGTATAAATTAAATATACGAATACTCAGTATAGCTAAGTAAAGATTTTCTTAAGACTGTTGAGTTATAGCCACCATGGGCAGAAATTCAGACTCCAATGACTCAGACCATGCCAAGAAGAAAAAATACAAAAAGGATGCCAAGAAGAAAAGAGATTATTCAGAAGACAGTACTGATGCTCGCAAAAAGAGGAAGCATAGAAAATCCCGTTCACGTTCGCCTGATCGCCACAAAAAAGATAGATTCAGACGCCGCTCTCCTTCCAGAAGCAATTGGGATTCCTACAGAGACCGAGGCAGGAGGTGGGATAGACCTGACTCCCGTCGCGAATGGTCCAGAGAAAAAGAGTAACATCCCAAACACATATGACTCTACTATCACTATAGGTTCTTGTATGATAGTCCTCCAAGTGAAGGAGGCGATACCTCTGACGATCCCGAAAAGATGCAAAAGCTGCGTCAACTAAAGGCCCAACAATAACTTATATCTTCAAAGGCAGATCGTAAACTATACTTGGGAAACTTACCTCCTAATATCACTGCACCCCAACTCATGGAACTCCTCAATGCAGCTCTCAAAAAGATGGAGATCAACACCTAACCAGAAGGTGACTCCATAATCAGTGCTTGGATCAATCCTGACGGGGTAGGACATTATGCCTTTATTGAGTTTCGAACGCCTCAGGAAGCCACGAACGGGACAGCTCTAAATAATGCGACTCTCTTCGGGTATCAATTGAAAGTGGGAAGACCTAAACAATACCTTGAGTATAACAAGCAGCTTATGGAGGATGTGGGGAATCTGAGTACGATGGAGGGAATTCTAAAAAAAATCGAGAATATAGGCCTGAAAGAGAATACAGAACAGCTAAAGATCGAGGAAAGGATTATATGCCCTCCTACAAAAGTGGTAGTGCTTAGGCATATCGTCAACATGGAGGAGCTATCAATTGACGAGGAGTTTCAGGAAATATACGTAGACGTCAAGGAAATGGCCGAAAGGTTTGGGAAGGTCATATCAATTAGCATACCAAGGTATTTTTCGATGTCATTCTAACATGTGCTATTGCTTACTACTGTTAATTAGACCAAATCCAGCTATCAGTGTAGAAAGCGCGCCCACTCGCGTGAAGGGTCTCGGCCTGGTGTTTATCTAGTACCAAAATGTGGAGATGGCGAAAAGTGCGAGGAGACAATTCGTGACGAAGATGTTTTCAGAAAAATCAGTATCTTGCGGTTATCTAGATGAGTAACGCTACCACGCGGGTGAGCTCGACATATGCTAAAAAGTCGTTATTACTTTCTGAAGCTTACGCACTTTCTCCAAAGTTTACAGATATAAAGATTACGTCCAATTGATATGCATTAGGCATTCTACTCTCAATCCAATTCAATTCAATTCAATTCAAAAAGCATTTCGAGCGCTTTCAGAATCAATCCTCTTCTTCGGATATCTCAGCAAAAGAAGATGAACTACCACTATATCTTTCCATCAGATACTCCTATTTGTTTCGTTGGTACTCCGATTAGGCTTCCTGGAGCTGTCGCAATTTGGTCAACATCTGTAAGATGTCCTGCTCCGGTATCTCTTCGAGCATTATGGATTCGCCTTTGATGTGTGATGGTTTTAAGCAACTTATAAACTCGTTCACACTCGCTGGTTGCAGTTGGGATAAAAGGATACCTAAATGTTTGTACCAAGTTAAATTAGAATGATTAGTACTCATTTCATATTTGTATTTCTTTAGAGTCTAGGTATCCACCCTGTGACCAACTGGGTCGTTTGCTTATGAATTTCGACTCACATCATAGGAAGATATACCCGCATCATTTCCAACTTAGGTTTTGAGAAGTGGCTTAGGATCTGCAGACGATCGTATAGCTATGTAGATGTCTTTCAGATAATAGTAGGAAGCGCTATACATTGGATTCTGTATACTATCCAGATGTGAGAACAGATAGTCAAGGTCTGAAAGAAAGGCCTTGGTACTCTTATAGCTGTTTTGTGATATTTTAAAAGCAATTTAGTCGTAGGTCGTGCGTGCTAGTCTCCATTTAAAAAATAGTAAAATTCAAGAATGAGAGATGAGTGCTTACGATCAGTATAGCTTGATATGAGGTCACTCATTTTTTTCAGATGAGATTGGTGAGCATTTATTTTTTCCCAAAGTTCATCCCATTTGTTTTTGAAATGCCCAGATCCGACTTAACCAGACCTCTGATGCTGCTTTTTCAGAGTAGGACCCTTCGTCTGGTGGGATATTAGTTATCGAAGATGCTTTTAGAAACTAAAAGTGTGAAATAATGTAAAAGGTACATGCTTCGATCTGGAGGAAAGATGGGCTGGGTAGATGGGGCCAGGGCGCGGAGAAACCATTCAGAAGGTAAGGAATAGGAAATCAGAAGAGCCGATTCGTCGGTAATTTGAGCCTACATTCTATATTTTTGACGGAAGTGGAGTATGATTTTGAATTATTATCCAACCTGTACATACAAAAATTGGAGGCATCAAACCTGAAGTGATCTCCTGTACCTTTTGAGCTTTGTGATTCCTCCTATAAAAATATGCATGAAAGGAGGCGCCGGAATCAAACTCTATACATAATACATACGAAACTAATTTGCCAACATGAAGATAATCATCGAAGACTTGGTCGTCGAATTTCCATACACATTAGTCTTCAACGAACAGTTGTAGTATATGACCCACCTTAAGAGGGCACTGGACAGTCAAGGACATGGTCTTCTAGAGATGCCTACAGGTACAGGAAAAACTATCTGTCTGCTTGCTCTCTTAACATCCTACTTGAGTAGCCGTCCTCGATATAAAAAGGTAACTCATCAGAAAATTATGCCAGTTGGTCTATTGCACCCGCACTGTAGGAGAAATGGAGAAGACTCTCAAAGAGATCGATAATCTACTGCAGAGAAGATATAAAGTTGACCATAATAGCAAGAAGTTTTTGGTAGTGGGACTGACGTCCAAGAAAAACCTATGTGTCCATAAGGATGTTGACATTTGGAGACAGCACGACAAAGTTGACTACTAATGCCACAAAAAGACAGTTTCGTGGATGCGTCACAAGCATAAAGGACTGGAGTTGGAGTCTGAGATGCTATGCCCTTTTTTCTAAACATATGCTGCCTCAACCACCAAACTCAGTCAGGAACAAAAGTATACTGTGTATGGACTCAATGAGCTCAAAGCCTATGCTCATGAAACTGTAAAGTGTCCTTATTTTACTGCAAAAGATTCGGTGAAAGACTCAGACATCGTAGTTTTTAATTACCTCTATCTATTGGAACCACGATTCGCAGGATCTTTCATTAAAGATTTAGCTAAAGACACAATTGTAGTGTTCGATGAAGCGCATAACATAGACGATGTCTGCATTTAAGCGTATACTGTTAAACTAACAAGAGATGTGCTCGAAGGTGCTGACCGAAATATCGAAACCCTACAGAATAAGATGCAAGAGATGACAGTCTAAGCCCAGGGCAAATTCGAATAAGAATATCAGAAATTGCTGAAAACCCTGCGTGGAAACACCCCTGATGAAAAGCAAGAAAAGGATAATGCTGTTCTTGATAAGAAAAAGATAGTACCTAACTCAATCATCAACACTTCCGAGTACCTCAAGAAGCTCAAACAAATCAACCGCCTGCTCAAGATCAAACTGCAATACAAATATATACTCTACGAGGACGTTCGAAAGTTCACGGACGATATTTCTCTCCACACTGAGGTCTAATAAAATTTCTATAAGCTTGTCTCTAGAAAGCTATCCTCAATTCTTGACAGTTTTCAAATATCAGAACTGGAGGCGTTCTCTTATCTTGAAAGGTTCGCCTTCAGCATTGAAATGCTTCAGTATTCAAAGGGTTTCAAAATAATATTCTAACCCCACCCTTTTGATAGCGGGCTTGCTGATCCAAGACTTACATTTGCTTGTCTTGATGCTGCCATAGCTATGAAGCCCGTTTTCAGCTCTTTTCCGTGTGTCGTACTCACTTCAGGGACGATAAGCCCTTTGGATCTGTATCCTAAAATATTAGGATTTAAACCGATAATTTCTAAATCGATCAGCATCTAGTTAGCTCGAAACCCAATTAACCCAATGATTGTGACGTCTACAGTGGGACGAGTACCGCTTACTTCTGAATATACATCACGGCAGGACAAGAATGTGAGCAGAAGCTTTGGCTAGTTACTTTCCCGGCTTTCTGACGTGGTTCCCGATGGTATCTTAGCCTTTTTTCCTTCGTATCAGTACATGCAGTTCGTTGTCAAAGAATGGGACGAACTCAATATGATCGAAACACTAATGAAAAAGCGTTATATCTTTATGGAAAAAAAAGATCCAGTGGAGAGTTTGGACCAACTCCAGAAATATAGGAAAGCATGTGATATTGGCAGAGGAGCTATTTTTCTGGCCATCGCAAGAGGAAAAATTGCAGAAGGGATAGATTTTGAAGAACATTATGGTAGATGTGTTGTTATGATGGGGTTCCCAGTCCAGAACTCCAACGAGCCTATCTTGAAGTAAAGGATTAAATATATGGTCGAGAGCGGACAGATCAAGGATAAGAATACATTTTTCGAGTTCGATACTATGAGGCAATGTGCCCAGTGTTTAGGGAGAGTCATGCGCAGGAAGAACGATTATGGGCTCATGGTCATGGCTGACGTGAGGTTCAGGAATCATGGAAAGTATACCAAACTTCCAGTTTGGATTCGTAATTGTTTGGATAGCAACAATATCGACATCACTATTGATGCAGCCATAGCTGAAGCAGGATCCTTCTTCAGGCAGATGGGCGTAGAACACGAGATGGTAATTAACATTTTAATAAAAAAATATGCATATCGTTTTGAATTTAGAGCGAAAAACTGTTTAAAAAAGAAGCATTTTTCAGCGCCCAGCTCGAGATGCTAGGCAGCATACATTGATCCAAATATGGTTTCAAGCAAGTCTAGAAAAGTATTTATGAATAGGGTATGGTATTCAGTTCGAAGCTGGTTGGCCAGAATACTCGTGATCGTGAGAGCTATCCTTCATTAGTCTGTCTACCGAGTCAGCGATGTTTTGGAAATCTGATTTAGACATGTCCAGCACGAATTCCTCCATCACATTTACATAACTTTCATAAATTTTGACGAAGTATTAGTTCTATCTCATGAATTCAGGGATTTTCACATGCAACAGCTTATCGTAAAAGTGATCCATAAATGACTACGATTGACCTTTCCGCTCAATGTATTTGCTATCTCTCCCCACTATGTACGCCCTTAACTCTTCTCTCGAAGTAGGCCGCAAAGTGTCAGAAGTAAACAGAGCTTTTTTAGTCGAGTTGGAATACTAGTAGGCTCGTATAATTCCTATGACACCTATTGCCTAGAGCCTATCAGCATAGCGGGGGTAGTAGTAGAGAATATCATCTTTCGCAGAGTATGAGTCTCCATTCTGACTAAACGACACAAGATCTACCATCTTAACAATCGTTTCCTCGCTCTCCTCCCCAATATAACGTAATGAAGCTTGGGAGGAAACGCAGTGGTTAATATTCCTAATTATCGAGTATAGGTTTTAATGGTTCTTATTCTAAGGGAAGAGTTTGGGGTCGTCAACGTCATGAAGGAGAGAAGCGAGTTACACACACTCAAATAGTGACAAGGAGCTTAAGGGATTGTGAGAGAGTGATCTTTGATAGGCCTGTAAAGCCTGTCGGACATGGTAGTTTACCCTGAGAGTATGCTGGAAGCCATGACTATTGCATAGTTGTTTCGACTGATAAAACTATTTGAGAAGAGAAATGCAAATGTTGACCGGAGCCGAAGACTTTTCTAAGGTTTGCATAGTGTGACTTTGTTGAGGAACTAAAATGTATATTGATTAGAACATAAAATTTAAATTTTCCTGCAAACAGTATTGTTCATTGTTCAATTCAACGGGACTAAGTTTTCTCAGAATTATCAACTGCTATTGTCTTAAGATCCAACCAACCAAACTAACCAGCACGTACCCATCACTCATTCCCTTATCATCTTTCACATACTTTTTGCCTTCTCTCACCTTCTTAACATACTCCTCTCCCATCGCCATATAATTTTGGGTGCCCATGCTTCCATGATATCCTTTCATCGTATATACTGCGGCAGACTCAGAAGTTGCTGTTCGTTGAAGAATAGTGTCCAAAGTGCTTGCAGTGGTGTGGAACAGCAGTTAAGACAGGGTAGCATCGAAATATGATATTGTCAGGTCATTTAAGCTTAAAGATGGACAGGTTGAAACGATTATGGATTTTTTTATTAAAAAAGAATGAAAAATAGAAGAGCAAGAAATGAAAGGAGTTTAGTTTGAGAAAAATGAGTATTGATTGTGGTTTAGTGAAGGGGTTGAGGTGAGTGTGTATGGGCTGGGAAGTTAATACGTCAGTGGTAATAGGGAGATAATCGATTATTTAAGAGTAGAAAAATAATTCTCCACAGAAGCAGAGTATATCTATCAACCCCGTGCATACCAGCCTGAATGCTATTGGAAAATGGGCACTGGAAAAGATTATAATTTTATAAATCGTACAAATTCAAGGCTAGATCCCTTACACAACAAAACCCACTGCCCTTCCAAAAACTACTCAAAATTTACTCTTATTTTTATCGTTTTCATTCTCTTTCATTCTTCCCCAAAATCTCGGATAATCACCAATCTCATCAAATGCGAGGCCGAAAAGCCAAGTGCAAATACGCCAAAGTCTCCAATCTCGTCAAAAGGCAGTTCATTCAGAAGGTCACCCTCAAAAACTGCACCATCAAACAGGTAAGAATTTTTATCAACACCTCAAAAACCTCTTATACCTACCAAATTTTTCCAAATACAACTCCCAAATCACCCCCATATTTCCTTTCCCTCCTCTTAGGCCGCCAAAGAGTTCAAAATTAACTACTCCACAGCCAAAACTATCTATAGACTCCATAAAATCAAGTCAGCACGTCTTATAGACTCCAAAGATGCAATCCATTGGAAGATGCAGCCTTAAGACGATACCGACTCTTTCAATATCCGAAAACAATGTCATTTCCGATAACTCTAAGGTATCAAGAGAAACATCGCACCCTTGAGCCCCGACAAAAGACTGTTGTCTCCAACCAAGATTCTGAAATTGAATGCTCAGAAATCCGTAGTCACACGAGTCTAAATCGTTTCGACGATCGGCAGTTGCTGCTGATAGGGCCATTCTTTAGCTAAAAATGTCTGGATCTAAGTTTATGGATCTTAGGCTTATGATTTCTTATCTCTTTTTGTGATTCTAACAAATAAAAACAAAGGTTGTTAGGAGGGAAAGTGTATTTGTGCATGCGTCAAAACCCTCTCGTAGAAATAGGTGAGGATAACGATTTAAAGGAAGTGAGTACTTCTAAGGCCAACTAGAAAGAAATGGAGTTCAGTGGCCAGAGAAATGTCAATATAACTTAGGCTATATCGATGTTGAGGACAAGGATCTGATTGTAACAAATGAGTGAGTGAATAATGGCGAAGGCATGCCACGGCAGCAATCCCTTTATAGTTCTCTAATTTGGTATATAAATTGTATTTATTCACATTACTTCTGTCCTAAATGCTTTGCCATCTTTATTAGGGATGTCTCAGATAAAAAAGATGATCCTTTACTCGACAATTAATCAATTAATACACTTTATGCACGTCAGTCGCCTTTAAAAATACTCATATTTTAGGGGAAATCCCTATTCAGTCATTCAGCCCTATATCTTTTCATGCAAAATTCCTTTTATTCAATTATGGCAATGCGTGCTTCCTCATAATGACCAAATATCAAAGCTAACTCACTCGTACTCTATTTAATGACAAACTAATGTGTGGTCATCACGCTGTCAGCACTTCCATCATTACACATATCCTATCATCTTCGATCCATGCCAAGTTATGGACTTTCTTCCATTGCTGCGATATAAGGATTCAAGCCCATATTCTTGTCAAAGGAGTTTCGGTTGGTTATTATAAACTCTCGACTCTGCGACACGATTGGATTCCAATTTTCAGGTTGACTTATTGCTCCTGTAACTGCAGGGGATGCTAAAATCTTGATCTGGGCACTTACTTGGGGTAAAGCCGAGCAGCATGTGCAACCTGACATCTTAGCTTTTATTTCAAGTTCATAAACACATTTGACCATCCTACCGTCGGTTGAGGGCTGTAAGGGTTTGTTTTCCTTGCGATTTGTCAAACGGATTGAGAGCCGTTGGGCATTCTGTCCGAGAGAGGCCTCACCAGCCCTTACTCCAGGGAACTGGATTTAAGAGATATTTTCTTTGAACAGCTTTTCGTTGCCTTGGTTAGAGACGAGAATGACTTTTTTGTAGAGTGCACAATTGATTCGAGTGACATCCAAACGACACTGAAGGTTATCTATTTCGCAAATTATGAAAGCCTAGTCTCCGGGAAGATACGCGTTTTCTGTAGAGTATGATATTGGGAAGGGAGACTTACTGTCAAAGTAGCAGCGAATGGTTGTCCTGCCCTGATTCAGACAACAACATGTTTTGGGTTCCACCGATAGCTCACCATATAATGGCCTCTGAAACTCTCGTAAAGGCTATCTTATTATAAGTTCTTGTTCGTGACTCAGCTGGATGTCTTTTGAGAGCGAGGTAAGTTCTGCTTTTAAGGTGTACTTAATGTTGCCCTTATAGTTACTTTTCTCCTCAAAAAAGCTGCCGGGCAAGTAATTATTGAGGCGTATCGAGAAAGGAAAAGCATATTGGCCTTGAGACACTGTGTTACCCTCAAACGGTACCAGGACAAAATAATGGGAGTACAACAGGTTCTATCCCGTGAAGTGATTGAAGGAATCCTGTTGTTCTTGATTGGCTCTGGGAACTCTCCAACAAGCCAGCTACTTACCTAAGTTTAACCTAGATGAGGAGTATAGTTACCTTCGATGAACATCGTAAGACGATCAGCCTGGAATGATTGGAGGCAATTTAGGTAGACAACGCCCATAACGATATCTCCTGCTACATAGAAGGGCTGTTCGGTCCGAATCAGAATATTCCCTTGTGGAGATTTGTTACCCATTATCGCAACGTCAGACAATAGGAGTAAATTGATAAAATTATGATGCTTTTAATAGGATCAGACAGTATCAGAATGATTTGGTGAACAGAATACGCACACGATCAAACACACTTCTCAACTTGTAAATTTGTTCAGCGTTCATCTGAGGCTTCCGAAGGTCACATGCTGCACGGAGCCCGACGAAGTATTTCTCCACTTGTTTTACATAGGTTACAGTTGAACAAGTAAGACGTACGAGCTCTTCTATTTACAGATTCTCGATGCCTCCTTTATTGATCGCCCCCAATAAACAAATCAAGAAGGATTTGTCGCTTATTTTATTTTTTGAAAGAGCCTCGATCACATCGATCATTTCACCTTGGGTCAAATCCTTGATAGAGAACAATGCGGCTTCTCCTTCTTCAGTCCGATGTCTTGGGATTAGCTTTTGATTGAAGGATATTGCTTTCTATCGCAACTGAACCCAGACTCCGTCCCGAGCTTGCTGAGTTGACAGTATTTTAATTATCATTAGGTATGAGCTTAGATCGAGATTATCGGTCCAATTGAACCTGATTAGTTACTCCATCCACTTGATTAGAAAAGATCCCATCTGTTTCTTCGTATCTTCATTAATAGTCTTGTAATGGTAGAGGTTGGAGACTAGAAGAACGTGCTGGGATAGGCTGAGTGCGGCTGGCTTGAGGTATGGCTCGTCAGAATCATTATTTAACATGAAAAGTCCTAGTGGACTGCTTGCTTCCAACGCCAAGAGGAGTACTGCTAAAGGTTTCTCGTTCGACTGGCCTCGTAGAGTCAAATATATGTTTTCAAATACTTTTTCAAATAGATGGCTATTTTCCTGAATTTGATTTTTTGGTAATTTTTCAAACAATGAGAATGCAGCCATAGAGAACACCTCGACATTTTCTGCACTTCCTTACCATATTGAAGCTTGTTCCAACCATGGTAGGAGCTTCGAGGCTTCGTAGAGTTCAGCCAGACACAGTAATAACAACTCCAGGTCTTTCAGAGTACGAGGATAGGGGATCTAAGGCTTCACCTCCGGAACATATCCTAAGACCTTCTGAAAAAAGAACTGCAACTCAGAGTCTGTCATATTTTCGATATATGGGTAAAGCGCATACAGGATGGATTTGACTTTTTAGGAATCAGCTATTTCTGAAAGGGAATGTAGTACTCCTGGGATATCTATCTTGGAACTATCTTCCTCGATGTGCAGCATAATTTTCTTGTAAATCTCATCCTGATCATAAGCCCCAAAGCCCAAATCCAAAGCAGGTGATTTGCGGGTGGTTGTTGAATTCTAAAGTGGATTAAGGGACACTTAGCTCTAGAGTTCTTTGAGGATTCTGGATTTATGTTCGCCATAGTGTTAGCGGGTCGAAAATGTGAGGAGGAGTTTACTGCGGTGAGGGGACAGGCAAAGGTTAGTGTTTGCAGGACCAAGTTTAAGGAACTTGCAGAGAGACCGAAAACAGAGCATCAAAATAGTATTATTTTTAACAAAATTGATAAGAAAAACAATACATAGCTCTAACTATTTATATTCTTTATTCGGACTAGAGTTTGAGTTTTTATCTCACAACCAGAGCATGCCTCTCATTTCCTCTTCTTCTTGATTTTCTCCAACGTATAGGTCAGGTTCTTCACCCAACTTGAAGAAAAACCATGATACATAGCCATTCGCAACGAACTCCTCTGGTTTTTATCCCTCAAATATTCCTACATCCGCTCCTTACTACTTCTCAGATCCATCAACATGTCTCTATTAACCCTCATTCTCATTTCTCCGCTTTATTCTTTCTCTACTCTTAATACTGGTTGAATCTAAGACATCAGTGGTCTGTATAGTCTACAGAAATTATCGAAGTTGCCCTTTACAATATTGGAGACCTTATGAATGTTTTATACCCCGAGTGAGTACCTCACATCTCCTAAATAGCTGATCGATGAAATTGCAGTATAGAGTTCGGACTATTTCAGAGTCTACTTGTCATGAAGCACTAGCGCAACCAGCATTGCGTTTTTCAGATTAGCTTTGAACTAATTGGTCAGTAGATCTGGTATTTTATTGTAGACGAACCGGACAGGCTTGTGCAGTCTCCCTGCAAAAGTGAGTAAATGCCATTAAGCTAGATCTTTTTTGAACTACGAAGTTGAGACGACTCCGTACTTGATGGAATGGCCATCAACAATAACATGAGAATTGAAATGGGCAGGAAATATCCAGTTATTGATAGTATTTACGTAAGATGGGCCCAGAAGAGCAGACAGTCCAGAGTAGTGTTTCGGATTCATTTTGAAGTTCTCCACATGGAAGTGAGCTGTGTCTTGCGTGACAAACAGAAAGTCCACGAGGTTTTTGAGATGAGGGCTTGGTTTTACAAAATTTTGAGGGAATACTGCAGACCCGTAAGCTATAGCAATATCCATCGGCGGAAACCTTTGGATAAGAAGCGATCGGAACACCTCCTTCGAAAACATTCAACTGCTGTTGATAAAGATTAGTAATTTGATCATCAATAATAAATATTCAGCATCTCAATAACTGTTCTATATGAAGTTCATCGGTCTTATTAGCGGCGGAAAGGATTCAATTTTCAACATCTTGAAGTGTATCGAAGACGGTCACGAACTAGTTGCCTTGGCCAATCTTTATGCTCCCGAGGAAGGATTAGAAACTGATAGTTATATGTATCAAACAGTCGGCACCAATGCTGTTCTCGCTATTGCTGAAGCTATGCAGAAGCCTCTCTTCCGAAGATGTATTAAGGGAAAGCCCAAAATCAAAACTCTCGAATATGAAGGGTACTCTATTGAAGAGAAAGAAGAAGACGAAGTTGAAGATCTGATGGCCGTTCTGAAAGAAGCAAAAGGTGTATTTCCTGATTTGTAAGGGGTTTCGTCAGGAGCTATTGGATCTACATATCAAAAGCTTCGTGTTGAAGACGTCTGTAAAAGGCTTGGAATGCACTCTCTAGCCTATTTATGGAAACGTGAGCAATCCTAATTGCTACAATAAATGATAGACAAAGGCATGGATGCAATTCTGGTGAAGGTAGCATGTGAAGGACTGTTCGAAAAGCATTTGAGCAAAACTCTGGTGGAACTGCAGCCTTACCTCTAGAAGCTAAAGAGCAAGTTCGGCATGAATGTGTGTGGCGAGGGCGGAGAGTTCTAATCACTGACTTTGGATTGTCCTCTGTACCAAAAAAAACTAATCATGTAAGCACAATGTTCAGTATCTGATTTGTATTCAGAAAGTAGTTTGATATAGTATATCACGACACATGCCCAGAGGCGCCTGTGGTTTATCTTAAGATCAACAAGATCGATCTGCATGAAAAACCCATGCAGACGCAGCCGGCCTTGCTGTGACGAGCAGAACCAACAGAATCATAATTTATTGAGCATGATTCGATTTTGTAGTGTTTTGAACAACCTTTTGTGGCACCATCCCAAGACCTACTTTTTTAGATGGTTTGGGACGAAGGGAAAGTTAAGTTTGCTGGTCTAGATTCTGATTGTATGAGTTGTTTAATTCTTGCTGAACAGATTTGTCTGAAGATATTCGTCATGGGGATTCACGAAAATCGAACAAATCGTCTTGATATTCTTTTTGAGACTGCCTTTTTGCTTTACCAGGTCTTTGTATATAACTGGGAAGTAGCCTGGTTTGCAGTGGGTCTTCAGGTAGTTCATCGATATGTTGAGAGGAGTTTTTATTAGTGAAGCTGAGGCGGGAAGTCGAGTATTTAGGAATCGATGGCTTAGCCTCCACTGTAGTTGATTCAGTTGTAAGATATCCTGACAGATATCATTAAAAGCGTATAACTTGAGTGTTTCGTCAAGGGCTTAGGCTATCACTTTACGTGAGGTCTGGAACATTGCAACAATTTCAGAGTGATTCAGCATACCAAGATGTCCGACTCCTTGGTTGAGCTGCGTCAAAAAGTAATCTGTTTTGAGCATCAAATTGATGCTTTGAGAAGCCAGTACGTCCTGAACCTGTACATATACCTTGTAGTGGTGCACCAACTCTGAGATACTCAAAGCAGCAAAGTCATATAACACAGGAAACTCAGTGCCAATCCGTAACAATCGCATTTCAATCCGCAACAGACGCTTCTCGATTTCTACAAACTCAAGAAAGTGTGATTCCTTTGCCAGGCCTCGAAACCTGTCGATGCTAATGATGAAATACTGTTAAGAGGAGGGTTTGGTCTGATCCAAAACGAGAGACAACAATTGGACAAACTTGAGCCATATCTTTTGCTGTTCCATCAGGCTTTCACCTTCTAAGAAGAGACGTAAGTTTTGTTATTGAATCTAGGTTGTATCCCCCAAGATAGCCTTGGAGTTGGCAGGGCTGAAATATTTGAAGATGTCCTTGTCTAGATGGAAGGTGAGTTGCCGGTTTGTTTTTGATAGATAGACAATGACCGTAAAGTTGCAGTCATGGGACATCTTACAAACTGTAAATACACCAAACTTGAAAGTCTACCTCCCAGAGAGTTAGATATATTTGAGTTTAATGGTACATTGGACAATAAATTTGACAGTAGCCAGACGACGATTTAGGAAACTGTTGTTACTTAACTAGACCTTCGATTGTGATACTCCCTTGTGTTCCTTCTGGGCGACATTGAACTTATTATAGAAGAGGTACTTGGGTCTGGACTCTTCGGGCTGCACAATGCTTAAGTAGTAGTAGAGGTAGTCTTTCTCATAACGGAAGAGGCTGCTAATTTGGTTAGCAACTTAAAAAAGACTCTCCTTAGCCAACATGCGGGAAAATTGCTCCCCATCTTACCTCGAAGTGTTTTTAATGATGTCTTCACGGGTCGCGATGAACTTAATACAGCGAGATTTAGAATACATGGGTACGACTTAGAATTTGTAGAGTCCGCAGCGTATCCTGTAGAGGCTCTTCGACTGGTAACCTGTCAGGCTGAGGGTACAAGGACCTAAGTTATTCACCTTCCAAACATACTTTATTTAAGTCCTCCAGAAATAGTTATCCATAAATATCTTGGAACCTTTCGATGACTACTTCTGCTAGCTGATCAGGTTGAGCTTTACGTACTTATAGAATAGCTATTCACGCCCTTCCAGGAATTCACCAATGCATTACTTGGTTTCCCAGACACCAGCACAAAACTTAGGATCTTCAGAAAGGAGGGTTACGGGCCATGTATGACTTTCTTTGTTTAAGCCTTCATATTAAGCAGGGAAAGTCGGTACAGCTGCTGCGTAGGTATCTTGGCGCTGACATTCGATGATTGTGTTGTCTCGGCTCTATCCTCTTCGCAAAACGATATTTCGGAACTTGGTTTCGTGATCGGCAGTACGCAACCGTGGATAGCCTGGTGCAATGTGCGTACTTTCCTTAAGGAGATTGGTGGAGAGTCTTTCATGCGATGGCTGATGATTTTGGGACTGGCAATTAAGAGTCAAAAACTCATTGAAAATAGCCCGAATTCTTTATTTTTAACGGAGTCTTTGGGAGTGCGAATCGCAGGAAATGGGAGAAAAATCAACTTTGGGTTCAAATTTTTTCTTCAATTTCTCAATCTTGGATACCCATGGCTCGGATTTTTGGAAAACGACTCCCACTTGTTTTATTATTTTTTGCTTCCGGCTAGTCAGTCCAACCGATAGTTTTTCTGCAAGTTTTCGACTTTTCTAGATGTCTGTAATGCAAGTCCACAACCCTGTCTTTCTTCGATCAGATACGAGGGTATTGCGAATAAAATGGATCAGCACCAGCCTCATCTTACGCTCATCTCGAGGACTGTTCAGACCTAGCTGATGAACCAAGGGGTTCGCCGAAACACTGTTCCTGCTGTTGTTGGGATATTTCCTTTGTTTGTGCTTCACAACAGATAACCGGATAATGGCTGGGTATTAATTTTGATCCCGACTTGGTTAGCCCAGATCGATGGACTCCTCCAGAAAATACTCCCTAAACTGGGCGAACAACCAATCCAAAACTTAGTTACTGTACCGAAGAGGAGGAGCTGCAGGAAGCTGGAAAAAACTTTAAAATCTAGCAGTGTATCTCGCTGCAGCATATTTTCGGAAGAATACCTCCAGTCTCAGAATTCTATCACCTGGAATCGTGATCTCCATCTTTTATATCCACTTGCATTGATTATCCAGCAGCACAGGGCTTTCTTTACTCCTACAAACAAAACTATACGCCTTTTGTCTAAGATCCAACAGTTATTTCGTAATGGATGGTTGCCCGACTTTGTTTTTGGACGCATTTTACGTAGACTTTACATGAGAATTGACACCATTAGATTCCAACTTGGCTTTACCCGCAATCTTCTCACTCTCCCCTAATGCCTTAGGCCAATACACTGAAGCCTAACTCTAGCCATAGGATTCATTCTTTTCATTGGATGCTCCGAGAGAAGACAATTAGATTGTTAATTGATAGGAATTAGGTTTGAGATGATCCTGTACAAATTATGGAGACTCGGGGAGTAGGTTGTTGGTCTCCTCGGGACGGTGTATTTCTTGATGAGGAAGGCTACTCTTGTCAAGCTTATTTGGGATATTCTAGAAGTTTATGGAGCGGCGGGGTATTTGTCTGTCTTGTGGTTGCTGTAGCTCCAAAGTGTTTCGAGAGTTCTTGCTGAGTTGGTTCTGTATATATTTAATGTTGACAGGCCCACTTTGGCTGTGAACCAGATTCCTCTTGTGGTTGCTAAAGCTGCTATTATTGGAACCTGCAAAATGGTGCAGAGTTTCACCCACAACAGCCCGACATGGACTCCAGAATAGTCCATCTTTCGATTGAGACAAAGATATACGTGAGTTGAGTGGTAGCATGTCGTTGTGGCTGAAACCCTTACTGTCTCTTGCTTTTAGTGCTGCTCCCAAGTTCATATGGGAACTGGATTTATTCGAGCGAGGACGAGGAAGCAGCCAATCATTGAAATCCAAATCGCATGTGTTAAGATCTTAAAAGCTGAGCTCTTTCTCATGAAACGAGTACTCCATAGGTGATTGGACAACTTTATTCTAATGATAACTCTGCAGTTGTGGGGGAACTAAGGGATATTTAGCTGATGACTTGGGGAGCCGCGTACTGTCTTGAAAGAGTGACAACTTGAAGTTCCTGTTATGGCTAGTGAGTCTCTGTTTAGAGCTGGGTTTCTGGTTTAGTTTAATTGGTGGAGCATCAGGAAATTAGGTTTGGGTTTTGGTGTAAGTGGAGTTTGGTCGTTTGGGGTGGTTTCTATTGTTATCACAAATCTTTGGGTTCTCAGCATATAATTTTTTATGCAGATACAGGATCCTATTGGAAAAATTAGAATTGAGTCTGGTTAGTTTGATTATATCTACAGCCTTGTTCATTTAGGATGCTTCCTTCTAGATGTCTTTCCTTTGGTTCCACACTCGACTCTTCAGGAAGTGAATTTTGAGTGCTAATGAGCTCTTATCTTCATCTGTAGGACATCGTTGCAGCAGTCCTTCAAGTTCCGCCAAAACTTACAGCCCGAGGTCCAGATCTTTCTGATCATCATTGATCAAATTTTTTGCATACAATAAGTATAGGATCGATAATCTTGACTTTGTGTGTTTTATGCTTTCGAGCCCTACACGCAGATCTGGGATGGCTTGTCTGGCAAACGACACTAGCTACTAATGAAGCTCAGCTTCGTTTAAGAGCTTCGCATATAAGTTCGATAACATTTATTTGATCAGATAGGTTGAGGGTTTAGGTTGACTCACCCGGACAACTTGATCATACAGTAACTTGGCTCTATTAATTTTCTGGGCAGTCTCATCTTAGTTCTTTTCGATGAAATCAATCAGGCGCTGGTAGTCTTGGGTTAAGTTTTATTCAGGATCTTTAGGAGAAGAAAGGTGAAGTTAGGCGTCGCACTAGTGCTGGATGCTGGCGTCAGAAGAGCGTTAAGACTTGTTATTCCTGATATGAGTGGAGCCAAAAGATGTTTGGTTGTTATGGGCGGACATGTTGTCGAGGTGGCTCCAGGTTTGGAGTGTAAGATTTCGGAAAAATAAGAATAGGCTGGCAGGACCAAATAAGGAGTCAACTGGAAATCTCTGTTATTTCAACGTCTAATAACCCTCAGTAGAAAAAGTACACAAATATATTACATAATACTACACTGTACATAGGCGGCGTTTATCATAAAATTAATTTCAACCTACTTTCAAAGCCACCTTCCGGACTCATCTACCTTTCACTCACCTCCACCCTAACCGCGCATTACCTTAACCCCACGCACTAATACACCAGCGGCAGCACCTTACGCTCCAGCATATAGTATGGATGCTTCCTCAGCAGCTATAGCACTTTGCTCTCGATATCACATTACAAATAAAGATTTTCTGACTTGACCTCCTCCACAAGCCCCAGCACCAGCTCAGATAGAGGTTCTTGCTAGATTTAGAGGCCATCTCTTAAGTTCCCCTATAGCGAGCAAAAACTCCTGTTGTTGTAGTGTAATTACAAGGAACCACTAGATTATTGTTTGGAGGGAGGATTGAAGCTGTCAATAGAGGTCAGACTTTGCCTTGGGGGATCTTTGGTTGTTTTTTTTACAGTAGCTAGAGTCGGCTTCCGGCCGATATCAGCCATTAGCGCATTCTACTTGCTGAATCCAATGTTGTGGAAACGGATAATTGAAGACTTGCTTGTGCGAACTTTGTGGAACCCATACATGTTGAGCTGTCTTACAAAACTCGAGAACCTAGAATGCCGGAAATAGTGAGGGAGAGTCAACTTTTCAAACTTATCGATGTCATAGACTGCGAAGGTGTTTTGATTAGACTCCCATGCGATGACAGGCTGGTTGCGAGGATCAGAAAGGATGTCGGTGAGCTTAGCAATGAAGGTATGCTGTTTGGAGGAATGTGGGTGCATAGATTTGGTGGGTGGTTGGAGGGTGATAATAATTTTTAGTATTATAGTGGATTGGCGGACTTTAAAAAGGAGTGTTTAAAATTGGGTGGGTAATTTGGTTAGTTTTGCTAATTATTCTGCTACTTTTTTGAATATAAGAGCTTGTGCGATGGAGGCTTGCTAAAGATTCACGCCCAACCCTTCTGGAGCACCCACCTCTATTCGTGTTCTTCTTTGCTAAACTTGGCACTATACCCCTATGTTGTCCCTCTTTTCTCATCACAAAACTAGATAGCCTCAAACAATAACAAACAACAACATGATGCAATCAGGTGCCTCAGGAAAGTGTGCGGCCGCTAAGGTTTGCACGAGGCAGTCGAGAGTTCAGCTGGGAGCCTTCCTCTTGCAGCTTTCTGAGTTCTTCTTCGATGTGCCTGGTTTCCTGTGAGTCCATCTCCACTTTATTCCTACCACAGCAAATAACGGATGTATACAATGTAATATTTTAATTTCTTACCTAAAGATTTGGTACTCTTTCCTCCATCTATTTTCCAGCTCCAGTATGTTTTAGTACGCATCGAAAATTCCCAGTTCTGAACTGCGCTCCATCAGCTTCTGTTCTGTGTCCTGACTCTACACTTCTTATTATTGCTCCATGATCGGTCTTTTTAACTAGTTTCGTAGATCGCCCAGTCCTTACAACCCCAAACAGCCCTCATGTGTTAAGCTTTTTTACTCATAACTCATATTCAAACTCAAGGTCCCAGACTCCAACTCCCGATACCAGCGTTTACGTCTCAACTCCTATATGACATTCAAGCGGCTCTCCTCAGGTCTCACAGTAGAGATGATTTCTTCTACGATCGAAGCCACAGATTTGCGATGAATATCATTAATAAGAATAAGGGATTCATTGAGATTGTTGGTACAGAGCGTCTTGGGCTCGGTGCGATCGGTGAGAGGTAGTTTGAACTCGTATTCATTAGCACTTACGACCTTATTGTCTCGGCTGGCTGTGGCTTCTTCGGAGTCCTGCCTGAGACGGTTATTCTCCTGCTCCAACTCGAAGATCCTGTCATTGAGAGAGTCCACAAGTCTACGAAGTTCGCTGATCTCATCATTTTGCTTGCAAACAAACTCCTTTTCGCAGTCTAATTCAAACTCTAGGATTTTGATTTTTTATTCTAGATCGTCGCCTATGACGCTAGCAGAACCACTCACGCTCTACTACTGGCTCCTGGGTTTAGGAAGAGGCGGTAATGACTTCTTTTTATTAAGCACAGGTAGATTGGCCTTCATCTCTTCGAGGATGTATGTTTCGTAGCCTTTGACCCTCTTTTCCAGTTCAGAGTTGTCTTATAAAACACGATCCAGTTGCAACTGAAGTTCAGCGACTGTCTTCTATCTGTTTACTATTGCTCGATTGCGTATCTTTTTGGCAATCATTCCAAAACGTAGAGTGGACATAGTTTCTTGAATGTTTGTCGGGTGGGGAGAACACGTTATAATTAGAGAGGTCTTTGAGTTACCCCCCAGTGACTACTGCAGCAATCTTGTCAACTTCGATTAGCGATAGGGCACATGGTTGGCCTTGCCGTCCTTACTCTCCGTGAGACACTTTATCACTTTAGAGAGTGTAGCGAGGCTAGAGTTGATTTTGTTAGCCTCATTAAGGGCTTTACCTTCGACCCCAGTCTTGTTAATTTTTTCTGATCCAGCTAGATCGACGATGTAGAGTTTGCCGTACTTCGAAGACATGTTTTCTGTATTGTTTTGGTATATGGTGATTGCGAAAATCAGGTGAGACCGAGACGAGCGATCATTCATATTAGTATGAGCTACCACCCGATTCCTATTGCTAATTTGGAAGAGTGTTACAAGTTCCGATTCATGGTTGATTATTTTTTCGCTAAGGTCTTCAACGTAAATTCCCTTCTTGTGATGGGATCTAATCTTGAGATCGGTCTTGGTGGTGTCGAGCAAGTCTCGGATTTTTTCGAGGTACAGTTCCATAGCGGATACCTTCAGCCTGATTTCGATGTGAGGAGGAGCGTACTTGATGGCGTTAAAAACTTGTTCGATCTCAAAATAGTCATCATCAATTTCAAATTAGTCTAGCTAAACAAAAAAGAGTTGTACCACACGCGGGATAATGCCTTTTTCTGACTCCTCCAGCCCAGGCCCTAATATTGTGTGAGTCTTGCCTGAAGAAGTTTGTCCATAGGCGAAGATGGTGCCGTTAAACCCTTCCAGGACACTAGATACGACAGGCCTCGCAGCAGCCTGGTAGACGTGGGCTTGTGTAGCATCACAATCAAGTATCTCGTCGAAGACGTATTTATTATTCTCAAAGTCCTTGTAGGTTTTGATGAGGAGGGTGGAATTAGTGAGTTTCTGGAAGACGGGAGAGGGTAGGGAGTCAGATTCACGGGTGGTGAATGGCTTGAATCTGCAGCATACAGTGATGTTTGCTTCGGAAACCTTAGTGTCCATGAGTAGTAATCGAGGACTAGCGAGTAAAGATCAAAGTGGTAATAATAAATGAAAATATGTGTATAAACTTTATACATGTTGCTTTGTTGTTAGTGCATTTCAGGGTGATTGACCCATAAGCCATGCCATATTCTGAACGTGCCTGCTTAAATTATATTGGCGACACTATTTAGTGCCCCTCTGCTGCTCAATAGCGATACACCATCAGATTTCTGATTATGCACACCAAGAACCTAGCGCCTGCCGACCACCTCGTTCATTACTCTATCCTATCTGCCATTAATACTACAAGCCGGATAGCAAAACATATCAAAATCAAGTTAGTAATATTTTATTTGCAGTAACCCAAGCATCAAGTTCTAAATGGGCAATCAAGCCAATACTTCATTCGAAGAGCAATTTTGCAATAACTACACCTTCATCCAGCTCCTCCAAGACCCTAACTTCGGGCTCATCAGAATCTATCGCAAAAACCACATCAACTTTGATTATCTCATGCTCTACGACTAATCAACCGCAAACTTTTCGCCATCTATGCGCCAGGAAAGACTCATCCACTTGGCTCATCTCCACCGCACCCCGCACCCCAACGTGCTCCCCTTGCTTCACTACACTATTTTGCAGGGTACACTAACATTTCTCTTTTGATGATGCAGAAAAACTCAGTTCCTGCAGAGTGTAGTTTATCCGATTGTACATTGAGTACCAGAACTTCAGCCTGGCGAACCTGATCTAGCACAATGCGCGAATGAGGCTAGTCTTCGAAGTAGACGAAGTGCTGTACATCGTGAACTGCGCATTGGGTGTGTACCACTATTTTGAATGTAAGCCAATAGCCATTTCAAAAATAATAATGATCATAATATTCTGTTGTTTGATGGCAGTTAGCCCTCAAAGCTACGTGGTTTTCGATCAGAACGGCCGAGATGTTCGTCTCCACACTTGGCATCATCTACTTCAGTCCCATCAAGATAGCTCCCAGTTCCACCACCGCAGATATCTGCGGTGGCTGTTCCGTCACGACTACCCCTACTACTCTAGCCAAACAGCCTCCTTACTAACGAACTATGAACAGGAATCTTAAAAACGAGCTCAAGAAACTTGTGCTAGAGATAACTCAGCACTACCCTAAACATATTTTACCCAAATACCAACACATACTCTCGAGTATCGACACATCAGAAAGTATCAGCTAGATCAGACTCCCCCAATCTATCCAAGGATGTCTAGACATGCAGAAGCAGATATATAAACGACCTGAAAGACTCATATCTTAGAGCGAGGAGGTTCGTAGAATTGAACTCAAAAGCGAGAATAACTCAAGGAATGTCTCAACGAGTACTTCGAAAAACTCTGAAAGGTGCCGGTAATAAAAGAAAAGTCTGAAGATTCGGTCGAGTTACGAGAGAGGAAACGAGGGTGTAGTGAATCTAAATGAAGAGTGCACATCTAAGAGCGAGAATGCTAACGAGAAGAGACGAAGACATGTATCGTGAATATGTTGAGCTGGGCTGGGTGGTGCCTGCATTGATTCGTTGCTTCTGGGTGATTGATTGTTTTTCTAATATATATATGAATTTTCTTTCGGCTTCATTTCCATTAGACTATAGCAACACGATTAGTTATACTGTATTTAACTACAATATAACTAGTTGCCGTTTCAGTACTCATCTAAGGGAAACTAGGCTGTACCCTAACCTACTATCCATGAAGTTTCAACCTAGCCACCCTAACATACTGGGGTCCTCACAATAGAGGCGAAGTAGATATTTACACTTGATAGTGGTTCTGAGAGGGCCGGGAATTGAACCAGATGGTTTATGAATTTTCTTAATATATATATATCAGGTCCTACTGGAATCAGCAGAGGAAGCTCCGGGTTCAGCCGCATATTGCGATGCAGGGTGCGGGTTGAGGCCAGAGTTGATATTGTTTTTCTAATAATATACTCCACTATCTCATTTCGTCAAATATCATTCTGCTCCTAATCGTGGTTTAATCACTGGATAGCTACAATTATTTGTCACTGCATATATTAAATGGTTCTCGCTCTTGATTAGTCAGTTGCTTGTGTTTTTCAGCAGAGGGAACAAAATCACTTACTGTATACTCCCGCTGTCCGTTAGAAGCATAACCAGACGGTCTAGTCCCACTCCCCACCCTGCACAAGGCACTAGCCCATACTCCAGTGCCTAAGCGTACTCTTTGTCTTCAGGACAGTTCTTCAGCTGTTCAACCGGGTCGTTCAGCTCAGTGTAACTATTCACGACCTCCCAGCCGTTAATAAATAGTTCAAAACGCTGCGAGAGGCTGCTATCGTGGTCATGGGTCTTGGCCAGAGGAGACATCACTCTGGGGTGGTCCACAATAAATAAAGGTTGAGTCATGGACATCGGCTCCAGGTATTATCCCGCTAGTTTATCAAGTAGTCGGGAACTTGAACGTGGTTCCGAGCACTCGACGTTCTTCTCTCTACAGAGATTATCCAAAAATAGTCGGCTTTCCTGGGAGTCAAACTCGGTAGGGAATTTGACTTTCATAACTTATTCAAGACCAGATACGAAAGGGACGACCTTCCATGGTCTCTGGAAGTTTATCGTCCTCTGAACTGAATCTTTGTCTGTAAGAACGAGATTGGGCAGCCCCGTCACTTGCAATACCATTTTGCAAAGAAGTTATTCGGTAAACTACCTCATGTCATGATAGTTCCAGTGAGCAGCGTACAGTTAGCAACTAGTAAACTCAGGATTGTGGGTTTGGTCCATGCCTTAGTTTCGGAAATTCTTGCCAATCTCGAAAACCCGGTCCAATCCACCTATCAGCAACTTTTTTAAATAGAGTTCGGGTGCGATCCTCATATACAGCTTCATGTCAAGTTCGTGTAGGTAAGTCTCGAAAGGTTTCTAAATGGGATTGTTGTTTGTTGAAACGAGAAATCGTTACCGCGATGGCCCCGCCTGCATTAGCAGCTAAGCTCGGAGTTTCGACTTACAAGAATGCTCTCTTTGTGAGTTCTTCTCGTAGTATGCTTATTATTCTGCTTCTAGTCTTGATTTTGGTAACGCTTACGCTATTTATCATCATGTCCAAGTATCTTTTGCGATACCGAGTTTACAAATCCTTCAGGTTGTTGGCTTCTGGGAGCATCTGGAGGCAAGGCGCCAGAAGTTGTATTTATGATGCTCTCACTGATAACTATCCTTTTTGAGTCTTAAAGGGTACGCCTTACACACCAAGGATATCCCCTCGGCGGATATGTTCAGGTAATTGCAGAGTGACTACTTGCAATCGATGGGTCTATTGCACAATATCGATGAAGTTGAATTTGCTGTGTTTTCTGATGGCACTGATTCTTCCTGCAACTTTGATGACTGTGTGAGTTTATTAGAATGAGTGATTATTATAGGTCGAGTGGAAATCTGAGACAGACATGCTTGGGCGGAATGTGCTGGGATATTTGTTGACATTGCTAAGAGACTAGACCCTGTTCTAAAAGTATTTGGTAGGATCCAGTGCTGGCTTTATATTCTTAGAGATCGAGAACCAAGCGAGACAGCGCTGCAAGATGCTTGAGCGTAGGTTAGATAGCATTGGTCCAAAACTTTCAAATATCAGGGTTTTAATATTAACTTTGGAAATAACATACTAATGTACACAACTAAGAGAAGAGTCAAATCCAGAAGACTTCAGGGCACCATCACAGGTTCTCGAGCTATTTGTAAGCTTCGTGTAGTTCATCGTCTAGGCTACTTTATAGACTCTCCTTAATAAAAAGGTCAAATGCTCTTGAATCGCTCAATATGTAATCATTCTCGGGGAGTTTGTCTATGATTGAAAGGGTTTTGCTTTTGATTTTGGCTAACAAGTCAACAAAACCCATGGATAACTGCATAAAGGGTAAATGGTCATTGGGGGCAGTTTTGGGGTCGACTTGGACTGTAGATTTGAGGGTAGTGAGAAGTTCATTATCAATAGGGTCAACATCTTTGTCATCCTTGAGGATGTCGGAGTAAGTGCGGAGTTGCTGTTAGAGAGAATCGACAAGAAGCTGTGCTTGTTGTTAGTTGATGTTGATTTGGTCAAGGAAGGAGTGCATGATGAGGGAGAGTTGGGAAATCGAGGAAAGGAGAAGAAAAGTGTAGGGGTTATTTGAACTGAGAGTATGAATGATAATTGCACACTGAATGACTGAAGAATGGTATGTCTAGTTTGGATGATGGATTTTATAACTACAGTCACAGAAAATAAATATAATGGCTATTTACCTTCTCATCAATAATCGCAGAATTATTTCATTTTACAATCCTTCAATATCATTACACCCCTACTAACTAACTACTCAAACCATATGGAAAATATCCTTGGTCTTCTTGGAAAGCCTAAACTCTTCAAAATACTCGAGGACGAGTCCATCCTCACCCGCATGCCACTGGTCTTCTCGTCCCGATTCTCTAAAACCAAAGAGGCTCCTGCAGAAAAGACACGCGAACTCAGACTTTTTAACACCGCCATAGTCATGCTGAAGCAGGGCTCCAACACCCTCAAAAGTATCGATCTTTCGTTCGACCTCTCCTTCGAAATCATCCGAGACACCGAGAAATCAGAAGGGCAGGTATAATTTCCTCATTTTCATGTTACTTTAAAATTTGTTGTGGTATGCAGGAGGAATATCGTAAAATTGGTAAGCCTGTGGGTGTCAGACTCAAATCAGAGCAGTTCCAAGTATTGGAACTTTTCTCAGACACCCCTCTTGAGCTCGAAAGATGGGAGCAAGAACTCTGCAGAAGAATCAATCAAAGAGGCTTCCATTAACTTTTTCGAGCTATGAAAAGAGTCGGGAAAGGCAACTTCGCCTCAGTATATCTCGGATAAAGGTTAAGGGATGGAAAACATTTCGCGATCAAAGCTTTCGCAAAGGAAGCCACCTATTCTCAGGAGAATGGTAGAGCAGGACTGATCAACGAAATAAAAATCAATCGCATGTTCGATCATCCCAACCTCATGAAAATGGAAGGAGTGTTCGAAAGCGATAATTCACTTTACATAGTACTGGAATATGTTGGTGGCCAGCAACTCTTCAATAAACTCCAAGTCAAGTATAAGTTCAACGAAGCCGAAGTCAAGTTCACAATGCGGGGGCTACTGCAGGGTGTAGCAGAGATGGCACGTCGTAACGTCATCCATCGGGATCTCAAACCCGAAAACATCATGTTTCGTGAGGATGGCAGAGAAGTGGTCATAGTGGACTTTGGACTGGCTACCGTAGCTGACTAAAAACACTACTTGTTCGTTCGTTGTGGGACTCCAGGGTACGTCGCACCGGAGATCATCAACATCAAGGACATGAACAGCAAGAGCCACCCAATCGCCGATGTGTTCAGTCTCGGCTGCATTTTCTACCATCTGCTTTTTGGTAGAAATCTATTTCCAGGACGCAACTTTAATGAAGTGCTGGTACAGAACCGTGAGTGTGACTTTGTCCTAGATGGACCTGAGTACGACAACATCCCTTTCGCAGGTATGCTTCATTGATGTTTATTCTCCGATATATACTTGCAGCTGCTGACCTTCTACGGAAAATGCTTCAAAAGCAGCCAGAGCTGCGGGTCTCAGCGGCTGAGGCACTGCGGCATCCATACTTCGTGGAGACTATAAAATACACTCCCAAGATCAAGCTGAAGGACAGTGCGAGTCTGCCTTCAGACTTAGTGAACCAGAACAACGAGCCTAACTTCAAACTGATCGTCAAAGAACCACGCGAGAATAATAATTAGGATAAAAATATGAAGGAAATAGGCAAGCAGCTCAATGGGGTCCGAATAGTCGTCCCAGAAAAAGTAGTCATCAATGGACACCCTAAAGTCTCCCAGCATCATTGACCATTCCTTTTTTATTATAATTGTTTATACCCTTTTGCAACTCATGAATCCAAGACTCACTCCTCCTTTTCTGACTCTTCACTCTTCAATGCTTCCTCGATTGCCTCTGCTTCGCGTTCATAGCCTTCGTCATTTTTTAAGGGCCCTGCATCACCACTCATGCGATCGTACTCGCTTAAAGGCTTTTTCCCTTCCATTAGATCTCTATAACGTCTTAGAGCTCGACTTTTGTGGAAGCAGTCATATTTATTTTAAAACTACGCAAGGTTGACCTGTATCTTTTTGCCATCAGTGCGTCCCAATTGCCCGGTCACCTTGTTTTCGAGTTACTGGCGCTTTTTACCGGTGAGTTATGCGTGGAGTTTCCTGAGATATTCGCGACGACGTTTGTCCTCTGCCTCCATTTCTGCACGTTCACGATGCACGACAGCAGCATTTCTCTCTTTTATGAGTTTGGATTTATTGGCAAAGGGAATTTCTTCGAACTTCTTGACCTTCTGAAACAAAGTTTTATGATCTGGATCGTCTAATAAATCTTGGAATTCGATTTCGTCTAGCCTCTATAGAATCTCCTCATCGCTCAGGGAAGTCGGATCCACTTTTTACTGAGATGTGGGCTGGAAGTTGCGACGTTTCTGTCTTTTCTCCTCCTGTTCTTTCACAAACTGAGCAATCCTCTACGCTTCTTTCTCCTGACGCCTGCGCCGACCGTCCTCAGCATTTGGGTCTGGCTGGTAGTTTTTGTTGATCTCTGGCTTGAAAGTGACTTTGCCGATCTGCCTGAGGAGATCTTCCTGTTGTTTTTTTTCCTGCTCCTCCTTCCTCTTCTTTTATTTAAGGATTTCCTCTTTTTTCTTGTTCTTATCACCCAGCTCCCTCCTCTCTGACTCTATTTCTGCTTGTTTCTTCTTTTCTGCCTCTTCCATC
The DNA here is from genome assembly GCA_023053545.1 of Lepidurus packardi. Lineage (NCBI taxonomy): Eukaryota > Metazoa > Arthropoda > Branchiopoda > Notostraca > Triopsidae > Lepidurus > Lepidurus packardi. Next base: position 46,986 of record JAKZAN010000142.1, read on the forward strand.
TTCCTAAGCTTCTCTTTGATTTTTTCCCTCTTTTCGCTCTCTACTGCTGATGGATCATCAGGATACAAGCCTTCGGGCACATCGAAGTTTGCTGTGCCCTTATTTTTCTTTCGTTTCTTGCGCTCTTAGGCCATGACTTCTTCGTACTTTTTGTTCATGTCGATATCGACCTCGGCCACCTTCATAATGTTATCCTCCAGCGACTGCTATCGCTGATGTCTTGTCTGTGCTTATTTTAAGGCCTTGGCGATTTTGTCTCTTTCGTAAAATGAAAACGGTTTCTCCGTTTCCATGGTCTTTTTCTTGGATAACTGCTTATTCATCTGGCTCTTCTTTCTTCTTTATTCCTATAGTTTCTATAGTCTAGGCTCCAATATTTATTTCGGCAGTTGCACCACCTTTGCTCCTTGCACCAACTACGCAAACTCTTTCTTACCACTGCCTTAGTTATCAATTTATCGGACCTTCAGCAGATCAGTGATTTCAAATGGCTAAGGTACAGTGTAATTATGAGTTCTTTGCAGTAGTTCTGCTTTGGCATTGAGTTGCGAAGCTCTTTGTTGGATCGCGATCCCAGCTTAATCCTGGAGATTCTTGCGATTTTGAAGGCTTTTGACAGCATCATTAACCTTTAGGGATAATTTCTCCTTCTCTACTTCTCTTACTTTTTTTCGAGCTTCGATAGATTACCCAGACCAGCCAAGGGGTCTTCCTCGTCTCGAAAAAAAGTGTTTAAGTTCTGGCCAGCACACATAATCGTCAGCCTCTTTTAAAATCCTCTTCAGGACCATTGAAATCGTTTCGAGGGGCAGCTGTGTTTCGACACTATCGATACGAGCCATCTCTTCTTTGATGATTCTGACCTGGGGGTCGCTTCTAGCAGCATCCACAAAATCAACAGTGCATACATAATCCTGGTAGACGCGAGGAATCGTATTAAATAGGTCTTGTAGTATCTGCAGTTCTTCGAGCCCGATATCGTATATTTTGGACTATGGGGATGATGCTTTTGGGGGAATATGAGCTTATGATATTCTGACTTTCTGCCAGTGTTCAAAGTAGTCAATGAACTGGGCAAAGGTTATGAACTCCTTAGCGAGTTTAAGCGTTGGGTTCTTTTATCTGTGATAGTCAGCTAGAATGAGGTTGAAAAGCTGCCTTAGAGTAATTGTTTTGTTTACCACTTAGATACGCAGAGCAGGCTGATCCAGAATCTTTATCACAAACGAATCCGAAAGCAATAAGTTGATTAGTTACTCGCGCTTGACGATCTTCTAGTCTGCACTATCCAGAACTGTGAATACTTCTTCAAACCTTTTCAGCTCATAGTCAGTTATCAAAAGACTATTAAAGGCGCCAGACCCATTTACTTTTGTAGATTACCCGCCGTCCGCCTCTACCAGCTATATTTTGGGGTGCACCAGTGATCTTTGAAGGACCATCAGATGGAGACATTCCTCGAATTCAAGGATACCCTTTCTTTTCGCTGGAAAGGATTCGATATCGGTGTAGAACCATTTGGAGTCTATTTGGAATTCTTTCAGAATGATAGGACTGGCTGTGATGTAGTCGAAGAGTTCCTGCTGGGAGATGACTCCCCGATTCTGCTTGTCGATCTCCTTGAAAATATACTTGACAATGAATCTGTCGTTTTTGGAGAGGATGATTTTGTCTAGCCCATACTGTTGTTTGAGGGATTCTTATGTGCTTCTTTCAATTGTCATAGTTTTTTCCTGCTTGCTTTTATCGGGTAGCTATATGTTTAGGCCCCCCGATTCTTTTGACATCAGCACTATCTTCTCATGACTCCTAGATTTTTAAGTTTTCCTTTGTCTATATTTATCCCAGTCGGGTGTGAATAATGCCTCTCTGACTGCACTCTTGATGGCTTTGTTCGCCAACTTCTCCACCTTATACTATCGAAATTTCGCATCATACTCTGCCAGTTTCGGATCCATTTTCTTGCGCTCCTAAAACAGTCTCTACAGTTCCTCTTCACCTATTTCAGGTTTTTTGCCAGCTTTATCTTTATTGGGTGAGTTTCGAGTCGGGTCTTGGAGTAACGAATAAACCATTTCTTTTCCAGAGATTTGGCGCTAGGTGTCTTTTCCGAAAAGTCCTTATTGATTAGATGCCTTTCCAGGATCCAACAGAGGTCTGACTCTTTATTTTTTTTCGAAGTATTTCTACTAGATAGACCTCATGGCTTATCTGTGTGCATGCAACTTGGCTTCAATGTTCTCCAGTGTCAAAGCTTCCAATGAAGATGTTACATGTATGACCTATTGTTTCCTACTCCATTAGTCACAGATCATCAGATTTTCTTGGACTCTACCCATGACTAATTTTTCTCTATTGCCTTTGAGCTGATCGATTTTTGCTTAGATTTCATTGATTACTGCCCTTGATGTTGTTTTTTCATGTATCTGGGTCCCAATGCCCGGCGTTTGCACTAAATCCTTTGCTGAATTTTGTGTATTAATGACATCTAAGCGATTTAGTATGTACTCTGTAGTTATGGGGTTAGTGTTGGATGTGTGTGCCGGATGTATATTTTTGGGGTTTCTTATTTGGGAGGAAGCAAATATTTTTGATGCTTTAAGAGGCAATACAACTGGTTGGAGCTAATGAGATTGTAAAGGTAGTGCCGAAACCTTGGCGAGAGACTGTGAAGATTTGGTGGCAGTATTGCGCATGGGAGAAGCCTGGAAGCGGAAGTAAGACAAAAATACAAAATTAGAGAGGGATCAATGTGGGCGATGAAGAATAACTTTATATTACTGTTCGGGTAAAAAGGCAGTAGTACACATGTGGTGCATTGGTTGTCCAGCCTCTTTATAAATTTAAATATTTTTTAAAATCCACAAGTCACACCTCATGAACCCAGATATCAAGAAAAGGTATCTCGACGCCTTCAAAGCCCAGTCCAAGACCATATAGCTACTCCAGACCCTTCATGCAGAAAAACTCTGGAACGAACTCTCTAATGAAACACTCAAGCTTCTCTTTGCCCCCGATGTCAAAGGAAAAGTCATGCTCGATTTCTACAAAGATTTCGTCTCGACCTTCGAGAACAGCATCGACCCCATCAAGCTTATCAAGATCGTCAGAGAAAGCATCAGCACTCTTTCTAGTACTTTTAAATTGCTATCTATATCTAACCAAATAGACAAGGATAAACTTGATTTCCTGCAAGGCTTCCAAAGGACGGCTCCCTTGTCAGATCAGTCAAAGCTGGTTGTAAGGGCCTTGGAAGGGCTGTGCTACGTAGAGATTGAAAACACCAAATGTCTGACGATTCTGGAATCCATTCGCAAACACATCGACTCCCACAAAGACATCGAGAAGTTTGTGTATTCTACATTTTACGAGTTCAGCTTCAAATACTACCGATCTAAGTCCAAGTTCAAACTGTTCTATACTAATGCCCTACAATACCTGGCTTATACGCCAAGTCAGGAAATCAGTGAGGATGATAAGATAAATCTTAGCTTCGAAATGGGAAAGAGCGTGCTTCTTTCGCAGGAGATCTACAATTTCTCCTAACTCTTGGACCAGCGATTACTGAGATCACTACTTGAGAACGAGACTACACGGTGGTGTTTCCAATTGCTGGATATTTTCAACAAAGGTAATGTGCAAGCTTTCCAGAACTTCTTAAAATCACCCCCTAAGGACGCTGAAGTAATAAAAAATAAACAACATAAATCTACTGCTTCAATTATGTGTATTTTAGGTCTTCATTAGTGCCAATCGATTGACCCTTGAACAGAAAATCAGGATCATGGCTTTCCTTGAGCAACTCTTCAATCTACCCAAGAATGATCGGGTACTTTCATTTGACAAGATAGCCAACCACGCAATCATTACTCAGGACGATGTCGAAATGGTAGTGATGAGAACTATGGCATTGGGGCTTACCAAGGGAGGCATTGACCAACTGAAGAAGACTGTGACTATCACCTGGGTGGCTCCTAAGGTTTTAGAGGTAGATAGAGTGAAAGTGATGGAGGAGAAATTTGGGTAATGGAGTGAAGGATTGGAGAAACTTGTGAAGCTGATCGAAAATCCGGTTGAACAGGATGTTGAGGCATGATGATTGAGAGGAAACAGACTTTGAAGGGATGCACAAAAATATGTTTTGGGTTTGTATAATCTGTATTCATTTGGAAATCTCTGTATGAGGCTCGTTATAGCTTATTAACTGGCCTGGGATGGAAGCCTGACTGGATTTTGGGGTCGCTACAGCAAATATACTTTAATTATAATTTTCCACATCCACAGATGGAAACATTCCATAGTCGCATCTCTGGCTGTTTTTTCCCCCATGATTATACCTCCGTCCATCAACCTACTTGCGCCTTCATCGCTTATCGCAGTACGATGTTAACCCTCGCACTAACCCACATCGCTGCCATGTCCTTGCTTGACTTCAGATTCTATGCGTAATGCTCACCCTTTCAACTCTTCAGCCTCTAATACCTAACCAACTGGGGATTTCTGCTCACTATCAGTTACTTTTTCTAGTCCTTTGTTGAGAGTCTGTACTTCAAAAAGTACTATCGAATTCACGAGGTTAAGACCTGGAAACTAACTCATATATTTTTCCTTAACACTCTTATTATTGAAGTTGTGATTACTGTGGTTTATTGGGTGCTCCTTTTTCCCAACCAGAATGCGTCTCACCCTTATGAGTCTGTCCTAGACTGGTACAGAATCCTCAGTACTCACGTTATCCCCCTATCTCTTCTGCTAGTGGAGTTCGCTGTGACAAATTATGGACCTTGGAACTGTTGGCCGCTGCTTGTCAGCGCTTTCACATTGCTTGCCTACCTGGTGGTGAACTACTTTTACTCAGTTCGTAATTTTAATCATTTTAACAAGGCAGACGTGAGAGTAATCTATTAAGTAATTAACTATAGGAGCTTTTGGACTGCAGTCTATATATTGGGCATCACTGTTCTTATGTTGGTTAGCTTTGGCGTTTTCAGGACTCTGTTCTGGTTAATAAAGGAAAAGCAGACCTTGGCCGTACTTCAAAAGACCCCAGAAGCATAGCAAGGCTAATAAATGTTCACAGTAAACAAACTACGACGCGTAAATCCGCAGTAGTTGGCAGACAGTCCACAACATATTCATATTAATAAATGATCTACGGTTATTATTTGGGTCCCTACTTAACGACTGCTCAGAATATATGAATGTGAGGTATCAGTCCGTGCGAGTGTTCTCCAGAAAGATCTCCGCTACCATACATCTCGCGCTACCGCCACCAACTTCCTCGATGACCTGTAAAGGGAAAACAACAAAAAGGTCCACATGCTTTTCAAGGACTTCATGTTGCTGTTGGGTGAATCCTCGGTTTGCCTTTTCACTGAGAATCAAAACCTTCTTTCCTTCTTGATTTTTAACCAAAAGAATGTTTGCACAGAAATCTTGTTAGGCCTGTTTTGCCGATATTTCTATCACTTCTCTGTCTTGTCTTAGCATTTAGAGAATTCTTTAGCGGTCCTTTTCCACAACTGACTGGGGGGATATCACAGCAAATGTATCCCCAATACTCAGCATCACGTTAGTGTGGTAAAAAGGTTGTCCACTTATCGACTGCGTTTCGAACACAACAGAAGTATAGCCTGCATTGGCACCAAAATCCTCCAAAGACGATTAGGCTCGTTGGCTCTTGTTGATAAAGACCCTTTTGAACTTACGGTCGAAAATTAGGACTCCCGTTCCTTCGATAACACTTTTGCTCCAGGATCTAACACCCAATACCTCGAAGCCGAAGCCAGTTAATAGAGGTAAGATTTCAGTGATCTGCAATTTCTCAAGGGTGCGGGAACTGTTACGCATTCTGAACAGCCATATGTTATGGGAGTCTGTGGCAAACCAATTGTTTGGGAAAACGGCATCAGGAGTATGGATATCATTCATTTCAGGAAAATGTCTTTTGTCGAACACCACTACTTGGACTCCAGCCTTACTCAGAGTATCCACTGATTTTTAGAACTCTGCAAGAGCCCGATCCCGAACATCGCCTAAGTTCTTCATAAATTCATTGTCAGAAGCTGTGTCAGGATTGTAAGCGAAGTCAACAGGCGCTACCATGAGTACAGCCTTAGCGAGAGGGTGGGTGTAGGGGTGATTGGGTTGCATTTGAAGGCTGATGAGGTAGTGTAGCTAAATGCGCAGCGATTTATGAAAAATGATTATAAAGGCGGTAGTAGTCAAAACTAGGCAAGGAAAGTTAAAGGAGTTAGAACATAAAATGGGATAAACGCAAGCAAAAGAATGAAGAATATTTTCTTTTGCCTAACCTAAGGAAGGGGTGCCGAGTTATTAATCGACTGGTGGTTCTGTGGTGGTGGCTGCCTGGAATTATAAAGGAACATCCAAATAAGGTGTCAATATACACAAATATAAACACACTTACACACCACCACTCTTTCATGCGCAGCAGTCAGAACACCCATCCTACATAATCACCCTCCCAGCACGAATACATCAGGTTCCAAGAGTAGCAGATCCAGTACCTCCGCCAGCATACCCAGAAACAAGCAAGGCTCTCGGTACTCCTCGAAGAAGAGTCCTTTGAAGAAATACATCGTGAGTTAGACACACTCCAAAGGCACCCCTCTCTCAATTATGCACCAATTCATGCCCCACTCTCACCTCGAATTTCTGTAACTGCCCAAAAAGACCTGAAAGACAGTATGTCGACCACTCACTCCAACTTTAAAGAGCTGTCAGAAAGAGCCAAATCTTGTCGGGAGCCCGTGACGGACCCGAGAGGCTTGAAAAAAGAGGATTTCGTATTAGGGGCGCTGCTGGGAAGAGGGAAGTTCGGGTCAGTACACATCGCTCGGTAAGCATAGATATTTTAGTTTTGATGATCTAAGTTAGTTTTTGGATTGCTCAACGTTTCATCTGTCTTGTTCTCCATCTTTTGTTTAGACACAAAAAAACAGGTTTCGTCTGTGCACTCAAAGTCATCAACAAGGCCAAAATCCTACAGGAAAATCTCCTGACTCAACTCATCAGGGAAATTAAAATCCAATCCTACTGCGATCATCCTGGTCTCACTAAACTCTATGGCTATTTTAGCTCCCTCGACTAAATCTTCCTCATCACTGAGCTCTCTTCGGAAGGACAGCTTTATCAGCTCATCCAGAAATCCAAGCTCACCCATAAGATACTCGCTGAGACAGCAATCTCACAAATAATTAAACAGATCTGTGAAGGCGTCCGCTACATGCATACCCTTAAAATCATACACCGCGACTTAAAGCCTGAAAATATAGTGATGGAGAGAGGTGTAGTGAAGATCTGCGACTTCGGCTGGGCAGTGTCACATAATGTGAATCTAAGAAGCACCTTTTGTGGGACTCCTTTGTATGTGTCACCGGAAGTGCTGAGGGGCGAGAGTTACGACGAGAAAGTGGATCTTTGGGCAATCGGGATACTGGCATGGGAACTCTTGTATGGGGACATCCCTTTTTAGATCAACTGCGAACAAGAACTGTCCAAAATCGTACATTCTTGTTATTCATCATATCCATTCTGTAGGTGACTGACGACATCGTGTTTCCGGAGTTCCCCAAAATATCTGAGACCTTCAGAGATTTTATTGAGAAGATACTACGCAAGAACCCAAAGGAGCGTTTGAAGATTAGCGCCTTGATGGATCATCCGTTTTTGCGGACGGCTTGAATAGTCCAGGCTTATCCTGCCTGCCAATCTATCTGCTGTCTTGGGCATTCTTCATTAATTGGTGTAATGATATTCAGCATAGCGTAACTACGGGTCACACATCTGGCTCAACGTATTTATTGTTCAAATAGGTGCGATAAGCACGTTCTTATTTTGTTAATTTTTCCAAAACAGAACCCTTGTATAAGTATCGTTAGACCATCCTTCTTCCTTGATCTCTGTGTTGCCAAGCATGGGCCCCAAAAACTCAAAAGTTTCATCTTAACAAAAACATCCGGTCCTCGGAAATGTCAAGATACTCGAAAGGGATGGCGCCAAATTTATCTAAAAAGGTTTCCCCATCAAAACCGCGTAGTAAGCATAGGCCTTTAGGCAAAGTCTAAGCGATGCTAAACTTCAAAGTCAGCAATATCTCTTTCTTCCAACTTCCTCCAAAAAAGAGTCTGCAGGAATGTGCGGATCTGGAGGCTACCTAAAAGTAACTCAAAAACTCATTGTTCAATTTAGGCAGAATACCCTTTCTACTGTCATTGTCTTGAGGGCTAAATCATAGACAGGGAATTGACGGGGCGACACTTCAAAGAGATCGAAATCTGGTATCTTTTGGAGTGTTTGACTGTAACAGGCAGGCAGCTCGAAAACCAGAATGGAGGGATAGGAGACATAAGACCAAAAAATATCTTAATGAATTAAGAAGGGAAAATTAAGATTTTCAGCCAACACTCGGCACCAAATGGACAATCCGCTCTGCTGAAGGCATTTCAAAGTGGCGATCATAAGTATTTATCCCCTGAAGAACTCCAGGAGTTGTCCAGAAACAATGCAGTTCCAGTACTCAATCATGTTAAAGCCGGGGTCTTTAGTGTGGGTATAACCCTTTTGGAGGCAGCCACTCTTAGACCCTCATCAGAAATCTATACTCAAAACTATTCCATCCACCAGAGCAATCTGTAGTCTCTGCGAGGAACAATATGTCACAGGTATTCAGCACTGCTTGCATATTTGATTGGGAAAATGACTGCATTGAATCCGCAGGAAAGACCCTACTTTTCGGAAATCAGCGCTCTCCTTGCACCTTATACACACTAAATACAGTAGTTACAATCTTTCGCAGTCGATATCAATGCTTCGGCGGATAGCCTCACCAAACATCACTCGAATCCTCTTAACCTCAGGACAGAGTGCTTTAAAGACATACGAAATGAACTCCACTCATTCAACCGAACACCCCGTTCTTCAGCTTTGAATAGTTATGAAATCCCTCGACTTCCCTCGACTTTGAGTACTGGTTCTAATTTCACGTTCGGAGTCAATTAATATATGGCTGACAACGCCAGGGACTCCATTCCTCTAAATTCAGTTTTTTAAAATAAATCTGTCTTACCCATGCCGGCACAATAGATCCAGCCGAACCAGCCTCTACCATTAAACCATCATCTCTCAGTGCGGCAGGAGGCAACTTTCCAGGGAGGCTACGGTATCTTAGCGCCAGAATCAGGAACAGGGACTAGGAGTATGCAACAGAATCATCTGAGCTTGGGAGGTTTAGGCCAAGGATATCTTTCAGAAACAAGCCGAAACGTGAGTACCCCTCAGATCGTTTTTTATTATGGAGGAAGACGTTGATATAAAATTTGGCTATACGATTTTATGAGAGAAGGACCTGAAATTCAAAACTGGATCTTGCGTATATATCATAGCCCAATGGCCTGCTAACTGCAACTTCCAAAAATGAGACTGTTATGACGGGAATGATAAGCATCCTAGAGTGAGGATAATATTGGATTGTAGAGTGAGCAGAAAGAAGTAGGCACGATCGAAAACTACACATCCACTCTAGAGAAGCAGAGTATTTGATAACATATACGAGATATATTTTATTACCAGATCCAAATCAGAAGCAGAAGACTCCCAATGCTCCGAGGACTCAAAGTAATAGGCCAGAACAAACAGCAGCCCAAGCACGCACAGCAGCCTCAGCACAAATAGCCGTCCCAGCATAAAATCAGTACGCCCAACCACCTCACATCGAAACGCAAACATCAATTTGTAGAGAAATGGGCGATGGAAAACGATGAATTCGAATAACAACCCCCAACCCTTGAAGACCTTGCAGTCCTTCACAAGGACATCCTTGAGACATTCTTCGATGGTATTTTCCCCTTGCACTCTCCCAAATATCCGTTTTGATAGCCCGGTTCCCTCTAATCATCCTTTCAATCAAACTCCATCATTCTGCAATATCTAAACTTGGTATTTAAAATATAGGCGATCGCTAAAGAATGAGGGTACTTCAGTAAAGACTCGCAAAAGAAGATAAAGCATACTTTTAAGCAGAAGCTAAGGCGCGCAACCCTCTGCATACCAATATCCTCTTATCTCAGCAACATGAGGACGAGGCAGATCATGATGAAGAGACCTAGATAAGGGCTAGCAGGAATCGTTTCGACTCAAATCGGCAAGTGTACAACGAAGATGAAGAGGCCGAAAAACACGGGAAAGACCAATCAAATACCAGAAATAACAACGGAAAATCACATCAAGATAAGAGTAGGAAGAGAACTAGGGAAGAAATGTCAGCTTTTAAGTTCTTGCCTTCCCAAAAGATTTTAGCCGACTGTCGTCTATGTCCTGAGAACGGAAACATTGATATCCTGAGTGCTTCCGACAGCGTTTATTTGGCCCTAAGCACCAAAAACCAGTTTCCGGGCTACATGCACCTTTATTTGTGCCCTGTTGAGCACGTGAGCAGTTCTCTGGCCCTGGAGAATGGAGTCATGGATTAAATCAATAACTATAAAAAGTGTTTGATCCAGATGTTCGATAAACTAGGTCTGCATGCAGTCTTCTTCTAAAACTACTTCAGACAACAGAGCCATCTTTGTATCGAGGTATTGGGTATTCCTGCAAAAAAAGCTGACGATGTACCCTTTTACTTCAAGCAAGGGCTAAATAGTTCCGAAGGAGACTGGAGCAATAATAGTCCTATTATCGAAATCAAAAAATAGAAAGGAGGGTTGTTAAAGCAGATTCCTAAAAAATTCCGGTACTTCTACATTGACTTCAGTTTGGGGTACGGATTCGCACATATAATCGAAGACGAAAAGAGATGGTCAGGAACTTTCGCACATGAGCTATTGGGTGCAATGTTGGGTCTCGACAAACATCACGCTCTGAGCTACCATAGGATACCATCCGAGGAAGGGCAGGCTCTTAAGGAGAAGTTCGATAAAGCATGGAAGGAGTTCGACTGGACTAGTCTGCTTTCGTGAGAAGCAAGGAGTATATGTATGGTGTGATTAAGTGAGGATATTTTGTTGGGACAGGGTCCTTATAAAAGAGTAGAGTCTAAGTGTGGAGTATCTAAACTAGTCTACTAAAATGAGGTGTTACAATACCACGAATGAACCGCCCTTCGGATAAGAGGTTTGGACCCACTTAGATCTTTGGAGAGTGAGCAATTAAGGAATGAAAATAAAACATCCTAATACTCAAATAATAGGCCAGAAGAAAATTAAAGAATCTTTGCTATAATGTTTACACGGAATTCCATACCAGAAGCCACCAATAGTCTCAACCGTTAAAACTCCGCCACCAGCGTATCCAGCAACAATCTCCACATCGCACATCTCGTGCGCGATGTCGAGTCCCTCAACTAGTCAGTTCGCGAAGAAAACCATCGCATCAAAAACATACTCAGTCTCCTCCAACTCCAAGACGCCAGCCTTGCCCCTTCTAATAAGAAGATTGTTTCCACCTCCAAAGGCTTCAGCTTCGTAGAGAGACTAGAGGAGGAGGACAGTCTAACCATCAAGGCCAATATGGATCATCATGCAGATAGTAGGATGGATGAATCGGTGAGGAGTTAGACCGTTCTGAGTAGCAGCCGTATTGAAATAAATGTGAAAGATGAGATGAAGGACAAAGAATGTTGGGAAGGGAATAGCCACAAGAGAGGAAATAGTATGGGGAAGAATAAGAAGTTAAAGTGCGAGACGAAAAAGTTGAATTGGTAGAGTGTATAGAGTAAGATAAACTCTGGGGAGAATTGGAAGATGAAACGTACATGTAAAATGCGGGCCTTCCTGATGAAGAATAAGTGACTGACACCCCTTCCCTTCCGGCCTCAAATTAACAGAACATAAATGTCTGCATACATGCACACTTCTTGTATTCCGTACATCCGATCCGAAATATGTTCTAAATCCTTGCCGAGGCATTAGCAGCCAGTTCATGTGTTTTTTATTTGTGGCACAGTGCAGCTATTTTTTAAGTTCTGATTCTAAGTGAAGTAAGCTTGTGGAGTTCACATCTATCAGTTTTAGCGACCTATCAGCTCAACTCCTTCGCTGATAGGCTCGGATATCTTACCCGTTCAGCGTAGATAGCAGGATAAATATTAAAGATGGAGTCATACATAGCACCTTCCGAAACCCAGAAAACACCTCTCCCTATGATTGACAATAAGGCTCTCTAATTTTCCTTGACTTTGGACTTTAGTTCTACGGTATAACAACATTATTCTGAGCTTCCACAGTAATAACATCTTAACATTAATATCGCGTGCCGTCCAAAACATAGCATGGAGGGAACATCCTATCGGAACAGCTTCAAACACACCAACAAGTGGAGGGTCAGCACCAAGAAGAACAAACTCGAATGCCCGCGCTAATTATACCTCGACTACTAGCTCCTTCCAGCTTCTAAACTACCCTATCCTAACTATAATAAATGTGTCCCCGAAATATCTCGTTCAAGGAAAAAGAATCTGCCTTTTCCTTTCAAAGTTCCAACTCTCTCCCACACCATTAAACTCTATGAACCCTCCAGTCTCAAAGACACTTCGCTGGACTATTCTCAACCCAAACTGCTGCTTCGCAAACAAAGTACTTTGGCCGCCAGCCCCCCGCTAACTCCTCAACTGGAACCCTTACCAACCCCAATACAATCCATCAAATAGTCGAAGACATTGCACTCCAAAGTCATGCTTTCAAACGAGGAGAAGCAAAATATGTCCAACTGCTTCCCCAAACAGTTACAGAAAAGATAAGTCATTGGCAAGTAAACCACCCTACAATATCTATCCCATCTCTGTCGAATTACTTTATAACCACTATGAAGAGGCGCAGTGTCAGTTATTTGGAAAGCTTTTGACTCAGAGCTATAGAAAGATGTCGCTGTCAAGCAGTTTCTAAAGGATACTAGAGACAGTTGCGACAGATAAAGACGATTCGTCAAATTGCTTCGCCACGTACGTACCGAGAATTTCATGCACTTCGAATATCATTGCCGTGTGGCTAATACTGATTTTATGGTGTACGAACTGGCTCCACGAAGCCTAGCTAAGAGCCTTTATGATATGAAAGGTGATTTCTACAAGGGGTAAAGAGTCTACAGAATCGTGTTCACTCCCTACTACTGGGAGTTCGTGAAGCCTCAAAACCTAGCCTCATTCATCAGGAAAATGACTCAAAGTATTGCGTATCTCATCGACAATAACTACTCCCACAATGATCTTAAACCAGAAAACATCCTGCTGGATGATCAAAATAACCCCAAAATATGCGACTACGGCTCGATGAGTCTCATGAGTGAGCCGGAAATGAAGCACATGACAACACCCTAATATATGCCTCCAGAAGTCTTGCAGGGAAGTTCTTCCAATATCTCCGCTGATCTTTGGTCGCTAGCTATCATCGTGATAGAGATTCTCAACGGCGTGCCTGTTTGGTAATAACATATTGTCATTAAATACTGGTGCAGGATGTGCTACAAGTGCTGGATATAGGAACGAGGGATGACTATCCTGCACCCGGGGCTGCTGGGCGTGAAGGGGAAGGTATACAGCAAGATCGTGTAACGTATCGGAGTGATGCGGAAAGACCTAATGAGATGTGTATCGTTCGGGACGCAGGAGTACAGCAACCAGGAGTTCGGGAGCCTGTTGAGCCTATTATAGGGAATGTTGGAAGTAAATGAGTAGAGGAGATCAAGAGTGCAGGAAATTTTGAACCATAGATTTTTAGAAATGAAAGAGCGCGAGTCCTGATTGGTTAATGTATACTTTTTGACAATACTTTTGGTGCTTGAGGGGTAATGTGAAACTCTTGTTAGTTGAAGAAGTAAAGTGCATACAAAATGACTATCCTCATTTCGCATTGTTATTACGGTTAGACGTTGAAGCGTAATTTATAATTGATCTAATATTTAGTCGTTATAACCTCTGTTTTTACTTGCTAAGATTATCTTCCAAACCCAACCCCCACCAGCATCGCCATCACTATCAATCATAGCATAACAAAGTATTGCATCATTTCCTATGAAGAAGTCAGCCAACAATACTCTCAACAAGTGTTAGAAGATATTCACACTCTTCGATGATGTAGCACCCCGACCCTTCACTATCTACCCCAGACCCAAATCCCGTGACCCCAGCCAGGACAGTTCGCTAAGCAGCAAGATGTCCAGGACTCTTAACAGCCAAAACAAAAACGCCCTGAGAATCAACCATAATAATAACAGTAACTCCCGCTATCACTTCTCGCGAGGTATGCACTCCACATCAAAACCCAGCAGGCTGAACAGCACCCCCAAGAATAAATCATTACTTTCGAATCACTCGAGCGCTAGTTCTTTCAAAAGTGGAACGTACATCAGTCCTTACAACCAACAAAGCAGACTTGATAAGATCATGCAACTTAAAGTCGCCAGACCTTCTGTCTGCAATAAGGATCAATACTATCGCAACAAGGTAAAGCCTGTTTTTCATCAATTAATGATAAGCTTTAGCGCAAATTTTAGTTGGAGCGAAGTTTCTCTTCGATAGCGAGTGAGCTTTCCGATAAATAAAATAGCAATAAGGCAAACAAGAAGCCTAGCAGACTCGACAAGATCATGCAACTTAAAGTCACCAAACCCCATGTTCCTTCTACTCTTTCACGGTACGAGGTTCCCCATGGACCCAAACCCCCAGTCCGCCAAAAACGTGAAAGCAGCATCCTGGAGATCAAGCAGTCCAAGCAGATCATCGAAAAGATCAGGAAGCAGGAGTAAAGGGAGGATATGCTTTGGAAGCATTTTGAGCGAGAGAGGGAGTCATCATTGAAAAACCAGAAAAAACACGATGAGAGGAAGGTGAAGGAAGAACGAAGAGTAGAAAAACAAGTAGAGTCGCTGGTGTCGAAATAGATCCTGAAGCTGGCAGAGTAGAAATAGAAAGAGGTGAGGAAACGCAAGGTGTTCAATAGCTATGTTTTTCCTAATTGACGCGCAACAGCAGTTCTGAGAATGATGTCACACCTGCTGTATACTTCCAAGCCTAGCAAGATATCTAATAATAAGTATCTCCCCTAAATACCTTGGATGTAGTGTGCAAAATAATAACCCATTATCTTTCACGATGAGTCGATAGCTGCTCCCAACACATCAGCAACATAAAATGTAGCCTCATCCATCCATAACATGTTTTTTATATAAAAATCTCATTCCCCTTCTGCTTCCCCCTTTCGGTCGGTTTTGCTGCATGTATTAGTTTTCAATATCATTTTTGGGATGCAGGAGACTGCACATCCAGGATGTTTCCTCTTGCAAAGTAGAGGTTCTGCACTAGTTTCTGTCTTCTCAATATGTCAAGATGCTCCTCACCTTCCGCCAGCTCTTTGCTAATGAGGTCCTGATTATTGGTATGTTTACTGAGGTGGTACAGGTTTCGGTAGTTGTCAGTTGCTCTCCTGCACAGGTAAAGTTTGAGATTGATGTCTCTAAAAGCATGAGCCTCTTTGAGGACTTGGCGGTACTGAGAGAGGATAGTTTTGATTATGGACATTTTTTGTGTTGGCTCTGGAGGGATATGCTATCTAGTATATGTGTTTGTTAATTAATGACATAATTTATAGCTTTGCTTTATGTTTTCAAAGACTAGGAGTGAGGATAATGGTTGGATCTACAACCCAGCATTTCATCCGAGGTTGGAGGTCCCTTTGCTTCACGCACAAAATTGAGGAGAGCGTTGTGGATTGTTTTTGGCTTGGAGTTAACTTTTAAGATCTTCAGATATACATCGCCTTCCCATTAAAATTTAGTCGAGTTTAAAATAACAAAATGGAGCCAGAACATCCCGCCAGCCACGAGTCCTAGCCCCCGAATCAAGACTAAGAACTTCGCTTACAGTAGGAGTTCGAACAACAGGGAATCAACAATTAACCTTAGGAAGATAAGGAACAGAACCCCCCTCAACAGGATCAGGATTAAGAGATTGGTGACATTGATGAAGATGGGGATGACTATTTGTAGTAGCTCCAGTAACCCGAAGAAGATTAGGATCAGCAAGATCTCTAAAAGCAGGGAGCCGGGAATCTTAATACGGCTGCTGTCCCACCCAAACCCCAAACTGCCTTCGGGCTTTTCATGAAATCCCTGGCCAAGAGTGAAGGCGTCAAATTTGATTTAAAAACGTCAGCATCCACATGGAGTTAAATGTCTCTTCCTGAAAAACGTCCATTTGTTGATCAGGCTCTTGCTATGAAGGCGGCATATAATAGCTATTTGCTTGAGAACCCAGATTCAGCACCCAAGGTCGATCTAGCTTTTCCGAACTCCCGGATCAAAGCTATCATGCGCCAGGATCCAGGGGTAATTACGAAAGCTTCGACCGTTCAGACTATGAACAAAGCCACCGAATTCTTTGGCGAGTACATCCTCAAATTGGTCAGCAAAACCAAAGGTTCCTCAGCTAGTCGGAAGAAGAAGGTTGAACTTGGTGACCTTTGGAATTTAATTAATATCGACAGAACTCTGAACTTCCTCAGGCCGCTCATCGAATAGAAACAAGTATTTGACATTCCGAGAGTAGCTGAGAAACCAAAAAAAAATCCGATTAGCGGAGGAAATCCGGTAGCAAACCCTACCACAACTATAATGTCGACCGAAGAAGCCCATAAACCAAGAGCCTAAGCCAAGTCATCGCGTGAAAAGCCACCTCATAGAGACCCGAAACAACTTACTCTCTTCCAGATGTTTAGAAAATGATAGTTCATTTAGTCCTATGTCGATGGAGGAGTGTGGGAGTTATCACTTCTTGTTTTAGGAGTTCTAGATGCTGACAAAGTAGCCTCCAATATGAGTTATATCGAGGATTTCCTATGTAATGGATATAATTTGTTTTGTGGGAAAAGAGTTGCAAAAGTATCCATTCTAACCTCTATTCTTCGAACCTCCCTATAGTAGTCGTGCCACTCTCAATTGTTTTTAGCGAAGGCCTTCTCCATTTCTACTCTGTGAACGCAGGGCCGTCGAATTGAGCTCTAACAATTCATGCTAACTTAATATTGACATCCCTTGATATGAAATTGCCATGCAGCCAATAGAACATAGGTTCCATTTAACACTTCTATATCTAGTTTACTCAATATTATCAGATATTGTCAGAAACTGCCTCAAACCCATTTCTCCAAATCTGACTCAAGTTCCCTATAGATCATGCTGCCCAACCATAGTCTAACAGGTCAAGCCAAAGAGTTACTTCCTCATCTCAGATTCCCCAAACAAACCCCACAACAAAACAAACAAAACAAACAAAAAACAAACAAACAAACAAACAAACAAAACAACAAATCCTAACACCAACTCTTGGCGCTCCACCTACCTTTTTAGGCCATCCCTTCTGCTTTTATTTATTACTGTTATGAACTTATCGTAAGGCCCCATTTGACAAGCCTCGCAGGCTTCCTGCATTCACTTATTCCCTCTCTCTTACTTTAGCATTAGTGTGGCCTTGGTTTGCGTTATGATGTTACCTTCTAGTCTCACGACTAGAGTCCTATTGATCATCGGTCCTTAAACACTGATGCCCTTCTGACTGATATGGGGAGCCCTGTCGTCGGACAAAGTACCTGGGCTATTGGATGGGTCTGGTTAATACTTGCACATTTAGTCTAGTGGATATCATCAGATATGGCCAGAAACTGCGCAAACCCATTTTGGCGATAGTTGGTTGAGCCAATGAAATATAATTGTGGGGTGGACATGCATATCAGGTCAAGCTGAAGAGTTACTTCATTTACAATCAACCCAGCCAACACCAACTCTTGGCGCCCCACCTGTTTTTGTATGTGTAGGGATGGCGATGAGGCATTTGAAAACATGGCAGAAGATGTGATTGGGCAGTCCAGTTATTTGGAATAATTATTTGTATGGAAGTGGGAATAGATCTAAAAGGACTTATCGATTAGCTCTGTGTTATTTGATCAAGCAACGATCTAAGACTATAGAAAATTAGTGGTACATAAAGGTTTTCCACAACTCTCTCACGAGAAAACAATTAAGGACGCATTTGCGAAACTATCACAGTGCTAAACACAAAACTCATAGTCCCAACTCTCACATCTAAATCATGGACCTTGCAGAAACTACCGCCATCGAGTTGATTCAGGGCAGGGAGAGACGCGTCTCTCTCCAGAATGCTTTAGGCCAGCCCCCAAGATCCAAAGTATAAAAAAATATTGAAAATGGCGACGAAGTCAAATTCTACTTCGAACGCCTCCTCCGGTTCGACTATTCCCTCATGATGATGTCATCGATGAACCTGGCTCTAACCATCCTGTACTCTGATGCAGACTACCAAGAAGACGGGTCGAATGCACAGTTGTGTCTTCTGCTGATGTTGGGCATCCTATTCATGTCGATAATCGTGACAGTGCTGAGATACCGTGCAGAGGTGGACTTGGAGATCAGCGAGACTGAGCTGTCGAAGTTCGATACAATCTTCTCTTCTGAGAAATACTAGATCTTCGTGGAGATCTTCGTGCTGCTGCTCCAACCATACCCCTTTCTCAATGGTAAACAACTACAAACACCACTAAACAGACTAATTTTCTTTTTAACAATTTCGCGAAGTCCTCTTTCTTCTATTCACTGTATTTGCACACAAACAACATCTACCAACCTTCTTAGATATCTACATCGAAACCATGAACGTCCGCAACGACTATACCTTCAAGTTCAAACTCAACTACATTCTCATCATCCTAGGCTTTTTCAAGCTATTCATAATCGTCCGAGTGTGCCTCCTCAAAACCGAATACATGTCCCCTCGTGCAAACAGAGTCTGCAAACTTTATGAAGCTCGATGTGACTATCTCTACGCCATCAAGTGTCTGTTTAAAGATTATCCTATGCCGCTGATCGGTATTGCGTTTCTAGCCAGCATATGTATTTTTGCACTCGGAATTCGGATCTCCTAACGTAACTTGGTGGTCTAGGATGCTCTACATGGTATTTCGGGCCAAGACCTTAAGAGCTTTACAAATGCTTTATGGTTAACTATCATTACCATGACAACTGTGGGCTATGGTGACTTTTATCCCCGAACACTCATTGGACGCATAATCGATGTGTTCCTGATCATCTGGGGTATTTTTATCGTTTCTCTCATGGTTGTCGTGCTGACGAATACTCTGAACATGGATCTCAGTGAGAAAAGAGCTCTTACTGTACTTAATCGATTAGACCTAAAAGCCGTCCAGAAGAAGCACGCAGCCAACTACATCATCAACGCTTGGAAAAAGCAGCGCAAACTCAAAGAAATCAAGAAGTTGCAACAAAAGGAAAAGAGCTAAGGCGACTCACAGCAGACAGAGAAGAAGATAAAACAGTATCAGCTTGAAATTGAGGGTTATGACGTCAAACTTAATCAGTACTCGAAGGAGTTCAAGGAAATAGACAAGATAATGCAGAGCATGTTCGAAGTAGACGACGTCTCCGAACAGATGACCCGCCAGTTTGAGAACCTCATGGACGAGGTGAATCTTCTCATCAAAGAGCAAAAGGATACGGAAGAGACCCTCATTAACTTTGTCAAAGCACAGAAAGAGAAGAAGGCAGTGGAAAACGCCAAGAAATCTCCTCTAGGTCATCATAGCAGCAACAAATAGAACAAACCAATGCGCAATCTGTCTAAGAGGCCTGTCTGACACTCCTCCCTCTAGAATTCGGCACATATATATTCCTTCTGTTCCATACTTAATTCAACTCCCCTTCTGTATCTACTCAAACAGATCAAACATCAGATGCGGAGCTTGGACTGAAGTTTCTCTACGATGACCTGGTTTTTCATCTGTTTGATTGCACTCTCTTCGTTGTTTTCGAAGAAGTCGATGGAACGACAGTGATGTCTCGAAATATCTTGGCTTTTCTTGATTACTTCTAACGCTCGTAGATTTCTTGAAACTTCGTGATTATTCTCGAGAGGATTTCCGAATTTCTATTTGAAATAGTGCAGGATATTGGATCTATTGGCAACGATGCTTGAGTTTAGCATGCTTGTCGATTTCTGGCTTCCAGTTGCAGTCAAGTCATGCGTGCTGTTATCCCCTTGGATTGCAGGTCTACTTGGTTTGATCTTCCCCACATAGGAGGTATTGCTCATCTCACAAACTGATCTCTGGGTACTATGCGTTTTATTTTTTTCGTTATAGATATTGAGGTTTGGTTTGCTGCTCTATTTGGACAGGCTGTTTATACTTTGATAGAGTCGATAATTGGATGACTGCATCAATACTATGACTTTCTTCTGAATCGTCTGAGCGAGAGACAGAACATCAGCAGAAGTGTTTTTGTTGTTATGGTGTCTAGGCTGGATGTTTTCGGTCTCTCCCAAAAGCCTGAGGGTATCGAGGAGAATAGCCTTGAGTTGTTTGGAGTTTTCGGTCGGTAGAGACGTTTAGCGAGAGTGAGAGTTGCGAGATGTGGAAGTCTTGGTATCCTTGTAGTTGGCTGTGGCTGACTTGGCCTGGTTCCTGGAGGGCTGGTGGACCTTCATACTGAAGAGTGTTTGTAGGTTTTTGTTTATTAGGATTTAAATCTGTTTAAGTTTGGGACGGTTGGAATATTGGCATATTTAGTCTTATAATCAAAATTCATTCTTCGTCGATCTCCAGAGTATTATTACCCATATACAGATCTCTATCTCTGATTGTCCTTTCATCAGAAGGTCTTAACTATAATTCAAACAACACATACAAAATCACCTCATTCATAGCCCAGGTGTTTTGCCTTCTTTTTATTCCACATCCCAATACTTTTCACTACTCATGCCCACTTAACTTCCTCCTCTCCTCAGGCACAGTCCTTCTTAATGTCGGAACCAACCTCTCATCACCCCTCCCCAACATGAACTATTCTTACCTCACCTCAGGAAGAGGACTGTCAATCCTATCAAAATCCGAGACATCCACTTATGCCGCCAGAGAGAACGGGAGCTCAGACAGCTGCAACAAGATATTCGGTACCAGTAGAGACAGAGGCTGCGGAGTCTGTGGGAACAGAGTGGGAGCCAGAGCAGAATGGGAAATCACTCATTCGGACAACTACAATAGCGAGTGAAGTTTAACTATCGATTCGTGACTCTGAATGGGTGAGGTATGGGAATGTGGGCTGGAGGCATTACGATGTGATTGTTCATACTTTAGGTGTTACTAATTTTGGCTGACGAAGGATAACAGCATGGCCTGCAGTAATTAAAATAGAACACTTTGGATTCATCTAATACGACCTAGAATTAACAAACTCTGCCATCACTGATGTAGGCGTAGGCAACTCCCTGACAGAGTTATCACTACATACACTCATTTTTCTTGTCCTTTTTGTTAAAAATATGTTCAAAAAATAGATGTTTCTCTTTATATCACTGCCACCACATTCATCAGAAAGGGTGTCTTCCGAATGTAGTAGGAGGAAGACAGCATACTCCATTGATCTTCAAAAACCCTTCTCTACATACACATAGTCCTGCCACGATCCGTTCGTTCGCACCGCACAGCGAAGGGCCCTCGCATGACTTGGTTATGGGGTTCCAAACTTTGGGCGAAGGGCACTGGATACACTTGCAGTTCACATTGAAGTAGCCTTCGATGCACTGGCAAGAGGTCCCATTCCATTTTGAATTAGTCTGGCAGCTGTCGCACAGACCCTGAATTCTGTAAAGTCCAGCTCTGCACTGACATTGAGTTCCGTCCCAGACTTCATTAGTCTCGCAAGCATTAATACATTTTCCCTGTGAGGCATTGAAGATAGTACCAGGTCTGCAGAAATCACAGACACCATTGATGACAAAATAGCCCGGGTTGCACACGCAGTTGGTTCCGTTGAAGTATGAGTTAGCAGCACAGTTGGGAACACACTTCCCCAAAAGTTGGTCGTATTGGGTATCTGAAGGACATGTCTGGCATTCGCCATTCACTTCGAAATACCCTCTGCTTGTGTCGCAAATACAGATGCTATCACGAGGGAGGGTTCCAGGAGGGCACATCACACACTGGCCATTCTTCGAAATGGAGCCAGGTTGGCAAACGCAGCTGTTTATACCATCGTAGACGGTACCTACAGGGCAGGTGCCGCATGCACCATTGATTCTAGAAAGTCCAACCTTACAAATACAGCCACGGGTGTTATCAAAGATCAGGTCACCAGCACACTTGATACAGGTTCCGTTAAGATTGTTGAACCCAGCCGAGCATACACAATTCGTACCATCCCAAACACTATTAGCAGGGCAGAAAACATCTACACACTCACCACCCTTCATAACAGTTCCGAAGGGGCACTTGGAAACACAAGTGTTCTTGTAGAGAATTGGAGCATCTCCACAGCGAGAACATTCTCCATAACCTATGATGAGGTAGTGATAGCCGATGTAACTAATAGTGCTGCTGATGATGGGACCGAGTTGGAGCACAAACTTGCTGTCAAGGGTGGAAGTGAATGAGACAGCAGAAGTAGTGTCAAAGTTGAAGGAGGACACACCCGCCACGTAGGTATCGAAGGTCTTGATATGTTTGGTAGGAATCTCAATCTTAATGACTGCAGCCAACATATTCTGTTCAATGAAACCCTCAGAAAAGAGAAAGTTGACATTCTTGGGGTCGAAAATAACAAAGTAGGCAAACACGTTCATGAGTTTGGCCTGGTTAAAGGCGGAGACGTAACAGCTGGCGGTGGTGGAATTGTAAGAGGCAGAATCCAGTTTGACACCTACAGGGGAAAATTTGCTGTTAGCTCCGACGTCGAATCCGTTGAGGAAAGGTTTGGCGATCAAGGAGTCTTTGGTCGACCACTTAGGATCACGGAAAGTGTAACTAACTACGTTTCTGCCGGACTGGTCTTTGGTAAGGTAGCCCTGACCGATTTCAAGGTCAGACCTATCAGAACAGAGGACGTTAAGTTTGAGTGACTTCCAGGAAGTCTTATTCCATGGAGTGCTAACGATGATGGGGAGAGTAGTTTTGGAGGTATCGGGGCGGGCCATGGCCACGACAGCCAAGGAATTAGTTTCGGAACTCTACATTCCCTGAAGAGCTAAAGGAGTTAAACGAGAAAATAATAAAGGAGAAGGAGAGTACCGACTGCGGCTCTAGGTGTCTGGTAGTACACCTTTTGGAGAGGTAAAGAGTACTTCTGTGTGGAGGAGGCTCCAGAAAGTTGGTAAGGACCAGAAGCAGAGGTCAGTGTGCATTGGACTGTGAAGCAAACAGGAAACGATGTAGAGTATAAATGAGGGAGTGTTACGGGTCTCGAGTTCGACTTCCTGTTCCTGCTGAGAACAATATCCGGCAAACGCAGCATTAAAGAGCAATGCGAGAGAGAGGAGTAAGATAGTGAGTTGACGTGGCATGAAGGAGTTGCAATCCTGACGGAGAGATAAGACGAAATAAATAGGTTAGCTTGGGGGCTGATTTTTTTTATAAAAAGGAATTGATCTTATTACAATTATTGTGTTCATTTTAGATATCACTTAAAACTCTGGGAATCTATTGTTTCGATCGTCGAAACATCAATGTGAGTAGTGAGCATCGATCGATATTTAAAGGGAAATAGGGTGTCATCGTTGGTCAAATAGCATTTTAAACGGCTATAAAACTCCAGCAGCGGGGCGTCGCCAATCCTGAATGGGCAAAAGGTATGAGCCGGGACAAATGGGTGAGGGTGATGTTGCTGTCGGAGATTTGCTAAAGCATGTAGATCTGATGAGAAGAGGAGTTTAACGAGTGTGAGGTGGAATCAGTTGATGAAATGATAGCTATCGAATGTGCTAATGTTTATATCCTAATATAAATAGTTTCAGCGGTCCAATACTTTCTGAATGCCCATATTAGCAATAACTCTTGTATTTGTTTGTTCCATGCCGACTGCTAATCTATATAGGTATATACACTCTTTCCATCACACAACCCTACCTCAGTTTCTTAAAATACTCAGCCCATTATCCAACACTTGCTGCATAAATATCATCTCTTCCACACTTACGCCCGAGCTCACGCCATCCTATCCTCTTTCCATCAACTACTCACTTATAACTTCGACAACAACTTCGTGTTCTTCATACGATAGTCGCTAGGCATTCGTCAAGGTTAGGACCCACAAGTGCCTGCCTGAGGTTGAGTGCACAAATATAGCAAACATTCCTGTCATGAATTCTGAGTTAACTTGTATTTTGCGAAAAACTAACTCCGCAATAAAATGAGGGGCTCTATAAAACATGTTAAACTTTGATTAGAGTATGGAATGCAGAGATAATTAAAAACGGTGAAAGGCTCACAAACGAGGACTGTTGGATTGGTATTCATTTTAGCTTCCTCATTATGTCTACAATCTTGCTGTTCGGAATGTTGTCCTGGATTATGTGCTGCAACTCGTGGAATGCTGACACCATGACCTCGATCTATTTATTCTTGCGCTACTCGTCCTCGTCGGCCTTCTTTTTGAGGAGTGCGTTCTTTTTTTTCAGCTTCATGATCGACTCTTCATAAAATTGGGTTGCCTTTTGACCAGAATAATTAATTTAAAACTGGGTTTACGTTGGAAGAAGTAACATTTATGAGCTTCTCCTTGAGCTTGTTGTTTTCAGCCGCCAGCAGAGAAAGTTTGAGATTCGCATCTTCTGAAGCCAATCTGTTCTTGTCGTCATGGCATGACCGGTCTGTGCTGGCGGGGTTCATGGTGCTGCTGATGCGCAACGTCTCATTGTACTTCAGCAATTAGTTGCATCTGTTCTTGTAGACTTCGAGCTCGGACTTGTTGCGCTGGCACTCCACATTGGTGCATTCGTCTAGGGACTGCTCAGCATCGGTCTTAAACCTGTAGTTAAATTCTACCCCTAGGGACTCTCGCTTCGATTACTTGAGATTCCGGGCCAACCTCTACTTTTCCTCCAACTCCTCCCGCAATCGCTGTTCGGAATCTTGGATGCGATGATGGAGTTTTTATTTCTCCATTTCTGCCTAGTTTACCTGCAATACTAGATCTAGTTTATCGTTCTCAAGACTGCGCACTTTCTCCTCAAGAGCCTTGCACCGTTCGTTCACTTTCCTAGTGAGGTTCTTCTCCTCTAATATTTTTTCCTTTAACTCTGCCAACTCCTTACTAGTGGCTTCAAGGGCTTTCTTCGTCCTCGCCATTTCATTTTAATTTTCGAGAAGTGCAAGCTTTGCCTTCAGTTCCGTGATTGTGGATTCATACTCATCTTTGCGGTCTTTTGAACCTTTGCGTTCTTTCTGCAACTGCAGACGCAGATCCTGGACACTTAGGTTGAGTGTGCCTATCTAACTGTCTTTATTCGCCATTACTGCCTCGAACTCCTCAAAGTTCCAGTTTTTCTTTCGCAAATCTTCAACCTCCTCTCTTAATGTCTCGATTTCCCTGTGCAGAACCTCGTTTTGGAGTTCAAGAGCGTTTACTTTCTACAATGCCTCGCCTTTTCGGTGCTCCTTTTCCTGTATAACACTCTCTAACTCTTATATTTTGGACAAGAACAAGTTCTCGCTGCTTTCCTAACTCTTCTCGAGACATTATTGAATGATGAGTTTAAGTTAGTGCTGTGTATCTTCACTGAGATGCGTTGAGATAAACTCGATGAACGGTTTGCTCTCGATAAGCACCCTGAACTCAAGCTTGATCAGTTGGTACAATTCGTCTATATCGCCGTCTTCAGAGATCTTGCGTATTCGGATAGGTTGCCTCAGATCTACTTCCTTGAAGTCTTTGTATTCCGAATACTGTTTCAATGCTCTTATGAGTACTTCTATATTTTTGCGTTTTCGAGTCTCATAATCCCCCTCTGTATCGTAAATATCCTCACGTATGAACTGTGGTCGATCTTCAGGAGGGAGTCTGTGTTTGGATGGGAGTTAGGATAATGAGAATGATTGTTGTAAGTACGTAGAGATGAATAGTTCGTAGAGTGCGACGCCATTGCAGAGATCATCGATGCCTCGGATGCGTGTTTTGAGTTGCAAAGCATCGATGAGTTCAAGGAATGCTTATTCATGAGCTTTGTTCATGTCTTTGAATGATTATTGTATTGGTTTCTGTGGGTAGCTGTTTGTTCTGCTGATTGTATTTGGTGTGCTTTACTGGTACTTTGTAATTCTAGGCTGTTTAAATTGTGGGTATACTGATTTAGAGAAGGATAATCAGTCTCGTGTTTTGCTAGTGGCCAACAAATATCATTTTCATATTTGCAATGCCTTACTTTCTTAAGTATCCATCCCAGCCTTCAGAGAATCAGAAGGGCAGGAGTCAATACACATAATATACGCATAGCCAATCGTTAATAGTCGAAATAACTAACAACTATCACATAACACACTCCCAACACCGAAAAAAGTTACATGAACGACTAAGATCCCCAACAGCAGTCCGAACGTAAAGGTAGGAGTGTCACCAACCCAAAGACCGAACGCATCAAGAAGGAGTACTATAATTACCTTGACAAGAGCGGCATCTCGGTCGGGTTTCAAATCATTTTCAACGAGATCGTGGCTAAGGGTGTCAAAGAACATTAAGTATTCGACTACACTGCAAAGAGGCTGAGGGATTTCAAGTAGATCGTAGACAAGAACAAGATGAGAGAAGAAATCGATCAGATCAAATGAACAACGCTTGTGTCTGACTTTTGTAATCTATACAATGTGTCTAGATTGAGGGGTTGTGTTTCTTGTAGCGTATATTAGTGATTGCATATTGGGATATGGAGTCTTGGCCTGTTCGAGTACGAATAAAAAGATGATCGCCATATCCCTGTTGTGCTTCCACTTTAAAGCGATCGTTGCAAAAAACTCTATTATCATTAACTTCATCATGATACAACTACGATGACTCACCCCAAAAAATTTAATAAACCCATAGAACTCCACTCTAAACAAACACAATAACTAGCATTGAGCAAGAGAAGCTATGGGCAACAGGATACTCATCGCCTAGAATAATCTCCTAACACTCCTAATGCAAGGCGATGAAGAGAAAGTCATCTCAAACCTCAAGCAAATGGGCAAGCATTACGACCCCAACGCACGCATCAATAAGATGGGCGATACACTCGCACACTATTGTGCTTATAAAGGATACAAAGATGTGCTCACTTTCATCTCGGAGTCTGGCGGAGATTTGGATCTGCACAACACCAGGCGACTGTAGCCCCGTGACCTGGCTACGATCGATGTGCGTGAACATATTGCCCTGCTCATAGCACAGAGATAATAAGAAGCACGTGAGAACGGCGAAACATGATAAATAAGCATGAAATGCGTGACGCTGTGTTATTTTATGCAGCTCTATTATGCATGTATGAATCGGGACAAAGACGTGACGTGGGTATGAAAGGTAGTTGTTATATTTGTGTAGCTGATGGGTTACTTGAGGATGAAGAATAGAGTGGCTGGACGACAATGAGAAGAGATAATGGATGCGATATTGCTTTTATTAGGAGAGGATTGAGTGTGTTTATGGTGTTTTGTATCTGATGGACTGCAGATAGGTTTGACAACAGATGAGAGGAAAGATTTTGGAGGGAAGCTCTTTTAATTTATATGTGTCGGGTATGTTTATAGCCCCACTACCCATCTATTATTTATTATTTGAAAAAAATGCGGGTCAAAACAAATACCTCGAAAATGATCTCCGCCTCGAAACTTCACAAAGCATCAAAATACCCAGGACAACATTATAACACCCCTAACTCCAAATTCCTTCGCTTTCCTCTCAAATGTACCCTCCCATTCGCTCACTTCCTCTCTATATTACCCTTCTTACGAGCCACACACTTTCTATCACTTTCTATCTTGTTTTATCTGATGCCGATGGGAAGCCCTTAAACCCGAACTAGCTGGGGTTTCCTTAGCTTTATTGAGGATTGAGTCGCTCTCCGCTATACGTGATTGTAGTGTTTCTAAGGCAGACAAATAAACAATAAGTTTATGTTGTTTTTGGGACTTGATTGTTGTTGTGGCCATTGCTGCTGACTTCCCACTTTTAGAATCATCGAAACTTTACCATATCATGAAAACGTGCTGCCATTCTCAATACTGAACATCTGATAACATTCTTTATCTATTTGATGCTACCATATTCAAGACACTCCCTCCATTGTCAATCATAGCACCCAAAACCAAATCTCCAAAAAGAAAACAAAAGAGCCTCTCTATTCTTATCATCAAATTTCTCGCTCTACTCTCCCAAAAGCAATAATTGGATATCAATTAGGCCGTCAAAATCCTTCGTGTCGAAAGACGCCGCCTCTACGACGTCACCAGTCACCACCACGGACTCTCCTTCATTTATAAAATCAAAAAGAACAGAGTTGCCCTCCAGAAGACTCGTTAAATGCCCTAAGGCCCCATTAAAAAGCTCGCTATGATCGAAGGACAATTGATCAATCAGCTAGAAAAAGATGAAAATGTTGAAAAGTTACTGAACTACGAGTAGATGCTAACTAAACAACTTGAAAAGTTAGTGTCTGGAATCTCAAAACATGAATTCCCGTCCTTGGGGTTCCATGAAACTCAAAACCTGGCGAAAATGATCCGAGTTCAAGGTTTGGATGTGGCCTAAATGCAGGGTCAGATAGGAAGAAATATTGAGTCATATCTTCAGAGAATATGGAGGTCAAGACGGATACCAATTTGGAAGTCTATACTACAATCTCCAACGAGTGTTTTTGGCAGCTACGACCCCCACCCATCAGGAGATAAACACGTAAAGACCGACTGAAGCTGCGGAGAACAGCATGCGATGATTGTTCGTTTCCATGATGCTTATTTCGTGTTATCACTCAGATATCTTTGCGTAAGCCTATCTAATTTGGGAAGGTATAATTTGTTAATAGAAATGAGATAGGAGATAGCAGTTGCGCCAGAAATCAGATAATAGGTACTAAAACAACAAACGAAGCAGAAGGTAAGAATCGCTAGCAACTAATTTGTGCCCTTTGGTTTTTCAAGCTGCTGTTTGAATTGTTTGTTTAATAGACTTAGCAACAAAAAGGTGCCGATTCTCTTATCTCAGTCGTCCTTAGGTTTTTGACAACTAATAATCTGAGGCTTTTCTTACGATGATTCATAATAAATCCTCTGGCTATCCATCAAGGACGAGAATACCCTTTCTGGCAGATTTAATTCGAGAGACACGCATCCTAACCGACACTCTCCCGTATTACATGAGCTAACTTAGACAATCTGTAAGTTAAGCAGCTATTGATGTTACCCGACATTCAATAATCTTTATTTGGTCGTAAGGTGAAAGCTGATACGAAAAGATCACCATAAAGAAAGGATCATCATATTTTAATTGAAGTCTCAGAGTAAACATGTTATCTACAGAAGTAGGTGGATTTACGAGCGGAGTGAATGATATAAATATACAGGGAGTCCATTTGTTAAATTAATTTCAGAGTTCTACGTTGGAAGTAATCCAGCACCATATCCATCAAATATTGAAGAATAACAAAATATTTAATCTCATTCAAACTAGAATCTTCCTCTTGCCCTTGATCATGATGCTAGCTCTTCATGCTACCAAAACACACTGCTCTCATTCCAGCGCCATAGCCAACTCATAATTTTGCTACTTCATAGCCGAAGATTCATAAAAAACAACAAAGTAGCATTTTGGTTCCTGATTGACCCGATATGACGATAATCATGTTTTCGATCAATTCTGAGATGCAAACGACCATCCTCTATGATTCAGGACCCATACAGAGTTTTTCTGTTATAAAATATTCTAATCTGGGAGACCGTCACTCGAACAGCTGAACGAAAATATCATGGTACTTTGGAAGGACGCCTGACGTAAGGGAATGATATACATTGTGCACATTGGCGTAAATATGTACCATCACATACATACGTGCATACATACGTTATTCGGATCTATCTACCAACCATAAAAAGTTATGGTGTCTTGTTTTCTAATTTATTATCAAAGTATGGAGGGGACTCATGACTGGCATGTAAAGGCGGCTGGGACTTTAGGTTGCGTAGCGTAAAGAAACACAATAACGCCACACGCTAATGATTAACTCATAGGATGCTGCCAGCTTAGCTAATGCATTAGATAATTATAGGATGTTGGCAAGAATCTGATGACTGACTGCGATCGAAATAGGAAATACGAGAACTCCCTTTTTTCGTTGAACATGTTGTAGTATTTTAGTTAATCCTTCATACTCAAATGTCATATTTAACCCACGCAACTATGTGCTCATAAACCTTCACAGACAAATGGCTACTTTTGTTCTTTGAATACTGAAAAACAATAAATTCCTTTAGCATCAAACCAGTATCACTCCAAATTCAGAGGTCCCTCCACCGGAATCTCAAATTCCACCAGCTATCCATTCTTCTCACATTTGTACATTTTCACCAAGGGCCCCTCTTATAGTACACCCTTCAGTATCAAGTCACAAGGTTATGATGGGTCTTCCGACAACTCTATGTGCACCTAGGTCCCCATTGGTGCTTCCAGTAGATACACTTCTTCGCCCTCTTCTACGCGTGTTGCGAGCTCCAGCGCGTCGGATTCAGTCAAATACTTGAACTATCTTTCTTCCAGTTCCGGAGAATTCATTATTTGTTGCATCATTTCGATAAATTCATCGAGTCGCTACTCCTCTTATGTCAGCTCACGCAGGCGGGATTCGAGTTGGTCCTTGTTGATTTGATGAGGATTAGGAAGAGGCGGTTTCTGTTAGAAAGGATGTTATTTCGGATCGAGCCACTGGATGGTGTCTTTCTGAACCTTTTGGACCCGGGATGCTCCGCCCAGAACGTTAGTGATGTCGTAGATGCGTCTCCTGGCGACACCCATGGCGAGTACTAACTGGCTGATGTTCATAAGTCCTGCAGGACTGTTTCTGGCGATATTCAGGAACTGGCGTGTGAGCACCCGAAGACTTTTCTTGTCGCGAGATTTCCCTTTGCCTATGCCAAATGAAGAATGTAAGAATAAGAATATTTTGAGAATTGGTGGGAAACTAAATACAATAGGCGCAAGATATCACTATTCGATGCTGGCAAAAGATGGTGTGAAGCACAACTGGGAGGAGTGGGGTATGGTATAATGGAGATTGAGTCTCCGAGTCGAATAGCATAATGTCGGTTCAAGATGTGGGCAGAATCAGAACTGTACTTCATACTGATGGCAAGAATGTTACAGATTTTCACAAAATGGCTGGACCATAGATCTACACATTTTCCGCTAAATTCCCGAACCCTGATCAAACAACATTCACAAACAGCGTTCCGTGATGCAGTAATGAAGCTCAAAGAGAACTGGGTTAACGTAGTGCCAAAAAATACCTGTCACCGAAATATTATATTCCATAAATCGTATCACGACGTATAAAACTACGGAGACACCCAAAATAATGAGCATGAAGTCGGGGTAGAGGTACCTTTGCGCGGTTGAGTATGGTCTTCTGCATCAGAAGAGGAAGAGTCTTAAGAGCATTCTGCCTTGATGTGTGAGTTGAATGTGTTTTTCATGGGGAGTGAAACCTTTGTTTTTGTTTTATTTATATTAACAGGCATCACTTACTCTGAGCATAAAAACTGATTTTGTATCGGGATTTTTATCAAATAAATGTTCCCTCCAATTTTACAATAAAACAATATGCTGACGCACCTTTGTATACCCAACACCTCCATTCACATAATCATTATTACTACCCCAACAATGATATCCAGTCTCTCCTTTTTTCCCAATCCCAAGCATACTCCCAGAACTAGCCATCATATCTAAATCTATATAACCTCAAATGGACTGCAGTGCTCACACTATCACAGCCAGGTCTTACGATTATTTAATATATTATCACTCGGCCGGGACTAGCTTCCATCCCATTGACTATACTTTAGATATCAAATGACTGAAATCGGAGCCATTTCCCGAGAGAGTATTACGAAGAACCTCCTTCATGGAAATGAGTGTTACTGACTTGGGGGACGATTCGGACGGAGTGATATTGAACCTTTTGGTCACGAACTTAGTAGAGGATTGGAAGAAGAAAAGCAATGTGATGAATCAGGAAAATAAAGGACTACTATCCTCTAACTGAGTAACAAGTAGATTATCCGATGATAATCAGCTTGATGATAGTCCTTTTAGGATTTTTTTGGAAATTGAAACTCTCAGATGCTATAATTTAATGATTGTCTTGTAAAACGAGTCTTTGTGTTTTTAGGTGTGTGCAGAAAAATGGGATCATATCACAATGAAGTGAATGGACCATCATCCAGTTTCATAAAAGTATGCATGTTATTTTGTTTATCACTATTTCAATTAAAAATCCTCAGTGCTTTTTCTCTTTCGTCCTTCAGATCTGTCACAGTCCTTTCTATCCTCTTCTTTACTTCAGGGCTCCAGTTAAAGCCTTCCACCACTCTGTACTTACCGTTCTAACAAAGCACGGGGAAGCTGAAGCAAAGCTCATTGTCTATGCCGTACTCGCCGTTGCTCATGACAGCCATCGAGTGGATCTTGCCAGTGTTAGAGTACAGGTTATAGACATGATCACAAAGGGCAGAGGCTGCACTTGCTGCAGAACTCAGCTTCCTAACATACAATAACTCCATTGCTCTTTGTTGGACCTATACAATACATTGTTGAACGTTAGAATTATAGAATATTAGATAAAAGTGTACCTTTCCAACGAAGAAGTTGTCAAACCATTATTTGTCGTTCACGGCAGTCTCCACAGGAGTCTTGAAACCTGGAATTTTCTCGACAATCGCGTTCTGGTAGTCAGGAACCATCGTGGGACTGTGGTTGCCCCAGATAATCATGTTATCGATCTGGTGGGTAGCAACTCCCAACTTCTTGCTCAACTGATAACGCGCTCTATTTTCATCTAGGCGAGTTAAGGCGGTGAAGTTAGAGCGAGGTATATTAGGTGCGAACTTAGCAGCGATCATGCAGTTGGTGTTTGCAGGGTTTCCGACAACCACAATTTTACAGTCCCTGTGGGCATAATTATCGAGAGCCCGACCTTGATCTCTGAAGATTTGAGCGTTATTGCCCAGAAGTTGAACTCTTTATTCCCCTA
This sequence comes from Lepidurus packardi, assembly GCA_023053545.1. Lineage (NCBI taxonomy): Eukaryota > Metazoa > Arthropoda > Branchiopoda > Notostraca > Triopsidae > Lepidurus > Lepidurus packardi. The sequence goes on from JAKZAN010000142.1 coordinate 80,065, forward strand.
CCTTTTGGGGCTTGCTTCCGATTAGAAGGGCAAGTTCACAGTCCTTGAAACCTTCATCAAGGCTGGAAGTATGCTTCACAGAATTGAGCAACGGGAA